>OY101444.1:19379858-19607358 GCA_956483585.1 Gymnocheta viridis | reverse complement strand
CTTATTTTAATATAAAGGAAGAATTTTGATTGTCATAATTTTCTACACGGCCTTTTTTCATTAAAAACAGAAAAAGTGTACTGTGTAAAAATAATACCTCACCAAACTAAAGCGAACAAAAATGTTGTGAAATTAAACGAGGATCTTAAACTGGCAAATGGCAAACGGTAGCAGTGATTTTCTCGTGCAGCACTCTAAATATGACTATTGTATTGTATACCAAATGCTGTAAATGAAGGATCTCTTTCTTTTGTATGTAGAGTTGATGCTGTATTTTTAGTTAGAAAAAGGGACCGTTTTGAAATAATTCACAAAAGCAGCATGTTTTTATATTTTGGTGCAAAATGGAAGTTCGAAAAAAGCGCAATTAATTCATTTTTAGGACTATTCATGCAAAAATGTTCTACCATTTTATTATTTTGCAAGTATATAGTATTTAAAATTTCAACCTAAAAATGGCGTCTTTTTTGCTGATTGTGTGGTGAGCCTTACGACGTTTGAATCCTTTGTTATTTAAGTTGAAGAAGAATGGCATAACAAAACTGCGGGTATCATAGCCGAATGTGCTTTTGTGGATAATGTTCTTTATATATTATTTTGTCACTTAATTGTGATTGTTATTTTTGGTTTTGGTTTTGGTTTTGGATTTTTCGCCTGGGGTTTTTGTTTTCTTTCATTTCATTTTATTTTATTTATTAGTCATGGTGCCAACAGTGTGAGTCTTCATCTCCTAAAGAATTGTGTGGGTTTTTTGTTTACATAATTATGGCATTATTATGTGGGCTTTATATATTCTTTTTATTCTTGTCAAGTCTATTGTTAGCAACCTATGTGGTCTAGGCTGGGATTCTTGTTTTTTTTTGTATCCAACAGCTACAATTTATTAACTTTGTAGCTTTGAAAATCAAATGTTTAGTATTTCTTTTTTAGGGAGTGGTTAGAAACGCGTTAATTAATTTAGTATAGATAACAAGGATTGCCTTTGGGATTTTATAAAAATTAAATTTACTTGTTTTTGTGATAAATAAATTAAAAATATATATTTTTTGAGCGAAAAAAAAAATTACATATTATGTAGCAGATTTGGGGTGGAGGGATGGAAATATGTTGAAGTGCTTATATTGTATAATAAGCAGGCTTTAAAAAGCCTTACGATGGCATGTGGGTGCACTAAAAATGCCAAAAATGGCGTTATATGAACAGCCCCTAAGTGACGAAGAAGGAGGTTTACTCTCTATTGCAATGCGAAAGAAAAATAGTACGCAATAGAATTATTGACACACTGAAATTGCTTTCGCATCGCAATAGAGAGTATCCACCAAGATATTCTTTTGCTCTTTACATCAACGTCTCTTAAGTTAAAAAAATAAAACAAAACTTAAAGCCGTAATCTCCCCCACACTACTTGAAAAATAATTTCAAAAATTATATTCGCTTACTTGCCCCTATTGCCCACTTGTTATGCCCTTTTTGAACTACACCATGACAATATTTATTCTTTAATCTCTCAAAGGGCAATTGCTTGCACAACAACAACAACAACAACAACATTAAAAAATGTCTCAAACTTGAATCAAACAACTTGAAAGAATCTAAACATGAAAGTGTTAAAATATCAAAAGCATGAAAAAAACTATCCCTTGATCATTATTATAAGAAAATTTTCTACTTTGAAATCCATTAAAGCGTATGTAATGTGACAGGAAATCATGTGGTGGAGCAGTGAACAAACGAATGAGTGCGAGATGAAAAACAACAATAAGTTTTTAAGGTAAAAAACGAAACCTTAAAAATGCAATAATAAATAAATATATTTAAAAAAAAAATTAAATAAATAAATTTTTCAAAGGAATTCACACAGTTTTAGAATAGTAAGAAGAAATAAATTATAAAGTAAACACTAACGTCTAGTATTAGTGACTTGTACTAGAACTTGATGCAAAGTAAAACAAGTCAAAAAGATATATTCGGTTATTTCGTACATTAAATGCCCTACACCATAAGCAAAAAAAGCGGGTTCTTAATGTGTTTTGTACGGGAAGATTGAATTTTAGAAACATTATTTGGATCTTGAATAAATGTTAATATAGATTCTTAAGCGCCGTCAAGTTGTTGTAAACAAGAAAATATAAATTTTTAAGAGAATTTTATTTTACTTTTGAAAATTGAAATGAACTACTTTAACCCTCAGTTTTTAAATAAAATAATAAATTGATAGAAGCGACTGTAAATATTTTTAATATAACTAATGTACGCCTAGTGGTCGAAATTCGACCGCCAGTTTAAACATGTAGCTATTTTAGTTGCATTCATTTAAATATAAAAAAACTACCTAATTACTTATTCCCTTCACCATGGAAAAAACAATAAAAATAAGTGAATGCGTTTACGTGTGTATTTTTAGCATCTGTAGTGGTGTCAATTTAGGAGCATTATATTCCTTCAATACTGAACCGATTCAAATAATATATACATCGGATCACTAAAGATCAACAATGTTTACCATTTTGTAAAAGAGTGAAGAAAAGCGATTGGCAAACAAAGGAGAAAAAGGGATTTAAAAATTTGTCTTTGCCTATTTATATATAGATAATAAATTTTTAATTTTGTCGGAAGCGAGTGGTATTTATGTACTTTGCACGCACTGCACAGCATTTCCTGAAACTTTTATAGGACTCTTAGAACATGTAAAGGTATGTACATATGTATCCTGTTTTTTTAAGAAACGAAAAAGCGTTCATCTTACTTATTCGAATAGGAAACATACTTGTATACTAATTTTCGAAAAATGAAGTTATGCATATCATGCCAACTCATTGAAAATTTAAAAACACAGACTCCATGGTCCTTCAATGATTTAGAAGGATCGTCCGAGCTTTTTCAAATAAAACTTCCCAGAAAAGGAACATTTTTGATTTTATTGCATTGTCTACGATAACTCTGCTCCTGGTGAACAGTACATTCTGACATTTTTATGGGAAGTTTTGGACATTTTTGGCGAATAAAAGTTTTTGTTTGTCCTCTTTTTTTTGAGAGATGGTTTTATAACGTAACTGTTGTTGTGCAAAACCCAAAGGCATATTCGTAAGAATGCAGAGTCCTGGCAAGACTTCGAAGGGAAAATATCATTACAGATTTCTCGCTAGGAAGTATCCCTAGGGAGCTTCTAGACTTTGAAAGTTCCAAGAACAGATCAAATATATAGTTTTATGCTTTATTCAGGAATTTTTTCTAGGAAGAGGATTTCTTTATATTTTTCTTTTAAAAAGAACGTTAAATGGTTTTGCAGCATACGCCAAACTCACGGAAAATAATTTTAAACCAATTTTCATAATTCTTCCAGAGTTTGGAAAAAATAGGCTTGAACATTCGTCGCTAAGATGTACTTCTAGACTTCTACAAACGTTTGAATATATTCCAAAAAGAAATTCAGCGATTTCGTAAACACAATAACGCGGAAGCTGACATCACAAAGTACTTTAAAAAAATTCAAGAGATCTAGCATTTGGTAGAGAACGCCTGTAATCAAATTGGAAAGCAAAGGACTTCGTTTACATGAAAGTTTATCCGTTATAGAAAAACTTCAGAATATTAAGAATAAAATATTTATTGAAAAACTTTATAAATCATTTAGTCGAAATGTCGAAACTTTGACCAAGATTAAAAACAACATATACAGTAGCATCGACTGATGTTGAACGTATATGTGACAGGCTTGTGCGGCAATCGAAGATTCTTTCAGTTTCAAAAGTTGAAAAATCATATGATTATAATTTGTAATAAACATTTGTTTAAATAAAACTAATTAAAAATGATTAGTCAGTGTTTTTTCTGGTGCATATTTTTGTGCATATTTTAAAGATTTTTTTTTGGAATATTTGGAATATGCGAATACAAACAAATAAATTGTGTTAGCTAATTTCCCTATTTTCATTATATATATTTTTAGAATAACTCCGGCTCTAGTTTCTAGGAGTGGAAGTTCGTTTTTAAAGGAATATATCCCCTTTTTCCCCTCCGTAGGATCAACCCTTGGTATTACACAAACCGAGTGTTGTCAATTATATATGTTTCGCAGTACTTTGCTCTATTATTTCCACTTCTTGGCTGTAGTCCAATTGTTCACAATTAGTGCTCAATAAATAATTTTTGTCCCGGTCAAAGCATATTTAATAAAGTACGAGAGCAGTTTGATAATTCCGTAAGTTTCTGGATGAAATACAATTTTTTCCGTAAAAAAGCGTTTTATTTCTCTCTGTTAAGTTCGATACATTTAGTTCATCGTCTTTTTGTTTTTTTATTCCCTCCAAATAATAATATTTCTCAGCATCCTTAAAATAGGAGTTTGTTTCAATGACCATCTCTTCATTTGTATCAAATTTTTTACCACCCAGCCATTTTATCAAATTTGAAAACAAACTGCTAAATCTGGAGACTATTCTAGAAGTTTCCATATTTTTTTCCACAGTTAAACGGTGCAAAAACTCGTTCGGATCGTGCTTGAACTTCGCCAAACACTCCTTTGAAATGATCATATGGTTGCAAGAACGACACACGTGGCGCGGCCGGCTTTTCATATCCAAAAAATTATCATGCAAAATGTGACGTACTCGCTCGGTTGAGATGCCTACTGCCTGAGGCAGCTCCTACACTTTCATTCTCCGATCGGCCAATACCATTTCATGGATTTTATCGACTAATTCTGGCGTGAGGACCACTTTTGAACGTCCTAAACGCTTGGCATCGTTTTTGCTGGTACGATCACAACGTAACTAAGTCTGCGTTAACAAACGTAATGGCATGATTGCTACTTTATAGGCGAGAGAGACGAGGGAAGAGGAAACGAGTACACACATGCATGTACTGTTATTACGTTTTGTTTCCTCATTCGTAATTTTAATCCTGAAGGCATTTGCGAGCAAATGTCATACACATGACGTGACTTGTGTGAACAACAATAAAAGTTCAAAGAAGAAAAATTAAGAATCATGTCAAAAAGACAGGAGCCATCTGAACGCAGACTAAATTAGCCACTTTTTATACATTCAAATTGAAGGTGCAGAGTCTCCATAATATTTCTGTGACGGGTTTTTTACGTTAAATATTATTTTTAATTAGCACACAAAATTCACTTTTTTCCATTTTCGTTAAAATTAACAAGATTGTGTATTTTCAATTGACGTCAAAAGCAAACTAATAGACGCAGCATCCTCAAAATTCGACAGTAGTTTAGCAATAAATAAAATATAATATGACCAGTATTGGATTTAAGGTTACTGCTTTGGAAACATAAAAAGTCACGGAATTATCAAACTGCCCTCGTAATCTCGTGCTTAGAGTAACAAAACAACAAGTATTTTCTTTTTGCAATTTTTTTCTGAATTGACAAAAATGTTCTTGCAAACACCTATTTCAATATTTTTTTATCTTTTCTTTTCTATAATTTTTTCTCATTTATGGAAAACTTCCCCACAACACATAAAATGTATTTTTTTTTGACAATTGGGAACTAAATTTGACAATTCAGGAGGGATCAGTTGATAATCAGCTTGCGAAATGAGTTGAGTGTACTTTCGAATTAATATATCTTGACCAGGTTCAAATTCATTTTTTTAATTTTTCTTATTTTTTCTTTTTTTTTCTTTTTTTTCTTTTTTTAATTAGTGCGACAATTTTTAACTAAGAAAGTTGAACATTTTTAACTTCTTATCTTATCTTCTGAAAGTTTTCTAATACTACTGATGATTATATTCCCTTAAGCGACTTATGATGAAAGGTATAAAAAAAAATTCCAGCGTAATATAAATATTTTTAATTTTTAATAAAACTAAGGCGGCCAAAGTCAAAAGGTGGCAGAAAAATTTGCAATTCTCTTCAGCAAATTTATCTTCAGTTAAAATCTATGAAACTTGGTTTCTTAGCTGACTTTTGATATTCTAAAAACAACTGAGTCTTAAACCTTTTTTGTACTAAATCCATGTGTGAGTTATATAATATTTTGATATTTTGGACGCCCACAAATGTTTCTTATCAACAGGATAAAATCTGAACCCAACTCTTGAGGTTGTTTAAGGCAGCACAAATTTTCAGGTAATTAAGATTTACGAGTATGCTGGCTACTGTAATTGCTCTTTCCCAAAAATGTTATAGAACTATTTTCAATTAGATTTTAAAAGTTTTTACAAAAAATGTTCATTGAACTAAAAAATTTAAGATTGACCTTTGATTTCTAGGATTAACTTAAAATAAAAGAGCAATTCTTTCATACGCTGCTGACTTTCTTCAAGTGAACTGAAATCTTCATTTTTTTTTTATTCTCTTGTCCAAATTTAAAGCTGATAATAACTACGATTTAAATTCAAGCAAAATTTTTGGCTTCTGTTTGAAATGTATTTAAAATTTTGTTTTGTGTGTGTTTGACAGATGGACAGACAGACAGACAGACGGCTAGTTGTTGATCCTTTTTTCATTTTTAAGTATTTTGCTTTTGTGGTTTTAATTCGTTGAAAATCTGGTTCGTAAGAATTTATTTTGTTGGAACAAAACTATCAAAAATATTTAGTGGGTCAGGTTTTTGTTTCTTCTACCAAATCCTTTGTATGAGCATTTTGTGAAATGTATTGTCATTTTAACAAAACCTTGTTGATTTTCTAATGACGACTTAACGTACGATTGAATAAGAAAGGAAACCTTTTTTGACTGAAAATTCCTTATCAATAAAAGCAAAATCTTATTATTTATTATTCTTTTTTTGTTAAATTACTTTACGGTGACAGTTTACTGTCAATTTGTCAAGTATTAAACAAGCAAAAGAATGCAGAAAATATTATGAGTTTTAATGAAAAATTTAAAAAGAAATTAAGGAATTATAAACAGGTTATTAAATAAAAATTGTGTGATCATTAAAAGTAATAAAAATAAATAAATTTAGTGGCGAAAAATTAAATAAAGATTTAAAGACCCCTAAACATTAAGGAAATTTAGGAATTCACGTTTGCTCATATTTTTATTATGTTGCATATATTTTTGAGTCTGGCGAAATTTATATATATTTCAAATTATGTTACTTTAAGGGCACCATAGATTTGTCAAAATGTTTGACATCAAATTCGTACAAGTGTGCTTGACATCAAGCATTAATTTTGAATTATGTTTTTTATGTTGGCTGCGGACAAAACACCTTCTATGTTGGCAATATTGATAAAAGTGTATACCTGCTTGAGTAGTAAATGCTCGTCAAGCATGCCAAAAATCTTTTTTTCCATCCAACATCGTCGTGGTCACACATGCACAAAATTTTCACTATTGGCACCATGATGATTGATATGATTTTGAAAAATGTATAGTGTACGCCCTTTAAAGTAAAAGATCGGCCGATTATACAAATTTAAATAAATCAAGCTTTTATTTTTGTCAAAAATCTTCTCAAATCAGTTCCTTTGTTTTGGCTCTTATTATTAACAGAAATTGTTCTACTAATAAAACAAAAAGTAAATTAAAAATAATAAAGAAATGGAAAAATACTTCTATCGAATATGTACTTGAAAGGAGCTCAGATTACAAGCAGAAAATTACAACAAACAACGACAAACAGAGCATATCATACAAACAACAAGAAGGCGGCGCGGCATTCAATGGATGCGTAGAGTAAAAACAAACATACAACAATATCAAGAAGATAGACAGAAAAACAGAAAGCCAGTCAGTCAGTCAATCTAAATTTATAAATGTATTTATATATGATGGATGTACCAATAGACAACCACATCTTCGACAACAGATTGAACGGAAAAAAAGTAATGGGGGTTGCCCTGAGAGATGGCAGTTGTTGTTGGTGTTATTTCTCAACTTTGGCCCTGACTAGAGTTGTACAAACACTAATAGAATTTCATATGGACTACGAACAATAACAAAAAGCTGCTTCATTAAAAGCGTAAAGGATTTTCAATGGTTGTTTTTCCAACGAAACAAAACAAACAATTTTAATAATAAAGCAAATACTTTGAATTAAGGAGTAGAAAAGAATCCTGCAGAAGAGTTGGAGTTTTTTGTGTGTTAAACTATAAACAGCGGCACCTGTATTTGAACAGTTGCCAGGTAATGCTAAGATATTGCAAACAGAAACTAATTTAAGATCTTAAAGCATATTTAATTTATAAAATTTTATTTTATAGTTTAATCTGTTTGAAGAATATACAGGCATATCACACATTCACATCGGGCCCACGATTTTTATTTTGGACTATAACGAAAGGAATACGTTAAGACACCACCTTAAACTTTGTTAAAGATGCAAGGCGCCTTTTTAAGCTTCTAATTAACAAGCAAAGCTTATAATATAGTTTAACATAGTTTTTAATTTACTCACAATTCAAATGGAAATATACCCAAAGTATTCTACCCTAAAGAGGTGTGAGTATATTTGACCATAAACAGTCACAAATCATAACTAAAAGTTTTCCATAGTTTGTAGAAACTACAAAGTCTTAATTTGGCAAACCCTTGCTGGGAAATACAAGTGATTGGATTGAGGAACAGTAAGAAATTTCTGTCTTTTACTCGCAAATAAAATAATATATTGCTCCCGGGGAGACAGGAGAAGGGAAATCGCCTTGATATTAAAACGAAACCAAAACATGTTCAACCAGCCTGCATTGAATAATTTTTATAGTTACAGAAACGGAGATTTCCATTAATGTTTACTATCTGCTGGCGAAGCTCTTATCGTTGAGAGTTAAAAACGAAATGAATATTACATAAAAAAAAGCATTTGGCACTAAAGATAAAATTCAAAATAATAAAAGACTTCTTTGAAGCCAAATCTGGAAACATGAAATTCTTAACTTTTTAGTTACAATTCACAAATTCGTCAATTCAAAAAATATCGGAAATTCAATAGGTTACAACAATTTTAAACAAGGAGAGTAAACAAGATATTTATTTGTACTACTGCATGCAGCGGTCGACTCAATCGACCGCATTCTAGAAATTAATATTAAACATTTACATAATAAAATACGGTAAAATACAAAAAAAAAAAACAAAATTCTAAATAAACAACTTAAAACTCTGTCTCATTTCTATGCAAAAGCAAATTGGACAAGCAGACATGTTTATTTTTCAAGTTGAAGCTGATACATGCATGTGTAACAAGTGTGCATGTGTTAGTAGAAATTGTAAACGTTTATAGTTCCCTAAACATATCATTGATTTAAATAAAATTAGGATTGTGCATATCTATGTGAAATTTCGTTTAGAAACACATAAATCTTTCCGAAATCGGTTCAGTATTACGACCGCAAAAGGGATCTAAAACATGTTTTACAAAAGATGAAGAACGACACAACGAATATTTATGCACTCTTAACTCAAAAATCGCGTTTTTGAGATATGATTACGCTGCAATAAAAAAGCGATATATATAATTCCCTCTCCAAAATGTATCATCCATTTAGTCTTTATCGCAAGCAATATAATAAAAGAAAGCTTTGCCAATGCTTTGTTTTCGGGACATGATTCATAGTCTATGATCTGAAAGATCTGTCAGAAATTTTCCCCATCCACAGCTTTGCTGTCACCTGGAACCCTGCATAATCTCTACGAGTTCTTATACAGTCGAACACTAGTTTACAAATATAGATTCTTTTCTTCGGAACGTGCCGAACCACAAATAAAAATTTTTTTCGTGTACAACGTTTGAAAAATTAAGATCCGTTATCCACAAAAGCTCCCACTGGAGCATACTTATTATTATGAAATTAATATCAACGAAATCAAGAAATTTGTTACCAATAAGCTTTTTTCAAAAGCTCATATATGTACATATTTTAAGCCGAGTAATCAATGGATTGTCCACTACCTAAAGACAATTTTTTTAGCCGTACAGGTCAAACGTAAAGAAATTGTTTAATAAACATACGTAGTTACCTTCTGCGAAGGAAAATCTAAATCTTCCGTTGCACTCCTTCCTGTTGAGTTTTTACTCAGTTCATCCCATGTATGGGAAGGGCTTAAAAACTAACAAATTTCTTTTGCAAATATAACATCCTGATGAACCATGATATGAAACGGGCGCACCAATCCAAGCCAAGAATGCCTTATCCAAAATTTTTATGATTTTTCATCTGCAAAAATCTTTCTTAAGCTGTTCTCCGCAGAAGAAGCTGGTACATACTGACTTCTGCCTGAATTTCGGGGTTGAAATTTGGCTATTATTTCCACACGAAGGAACAGCCATGTAGAGTTGTATAGAATTCTTTTACAGCGTTTTCACAATTTTCCTTTTTTTATTTTTTCTTTATTTAGTTAATAAGCATAAAAATTCTTAATGCTAAAAATTCCGTGACCAAACATTTGTCTCAACACATATTTGTATTCCATTTTTGGAAAAAAATTTTCAATTAATATTTTAGTACTCCTGTAATATAGAGAAACAATTTTAAGAATTCTGAGGACTTTTCTTTTGAAGTCAGCACTGGCAAACGGAAAGTAAGTTCCGTAAGTTTTTTGCACACGGTGCTTATGAGAACGTAAACTTCAGGCATAAGTCAGAACAAAGCAGCCTTAATAATGCAATAAGAAAATAGTTTGCATACTTTTAGCTTAGAATTTTTCATTTACAATGGCGGTATTCAGTGTTTGGGGCAATTCCTCTTGCGAAAGTGCAAATGCAAAATATCGTAGCTTTTTTGTGAAATTTAACGGCAACTCTGTGTATTTTGTTGTTGGATTTTACAAAAAAGCTACGATATTTTGCATTTGCCTTTTCGCAAGAGCATTTGCACCAAACACTGAATACCGCCAATATGTTTTCACATATGTATGTACATACATATACATAGGTACATGTACATATATGAAAAACTATAGTTTTAATATTATATTATAAAATTTTGTTAACACTTCGACTGAATTCCAAAAAAAAATACCCAGGTGCCAATTCTAAATGTTTATCTTTAAGTACGCAAACATTTCCGGATATGGCGATAAATCCCCTTAAATAGGAACGATAGCATTATTGCTGATTAGCGTTTTCGCCAAATTAAGGGTTTTTATCTGTAAAACGCATTAGGTTTTTAGGGTTAACAAAAATATCACAAATGAATTTTTTTAAGAAATCAATATCTACTCATTTTCATTTCCAAAACTCACCTTGTAGTAATCCAGTGTTGAATAATTTTGATAACACGGTACATTATACAACATAGTATATTATGAAGTATAATATTTAACCGTGTTTAAAGAACAGGATTTTTAAAAAGAAATTGACGGGAAATAATTATAAATGATAAAACGTGAAATTATTGAAATTTATTGGGAACACACATTTTTTAATAATTTTATTTAAAATATCTTAGCACATCATGCATGATTAAACACATTTTAAAATATTTCATTCAACCTTTTTTTATTTGCAATTAAAATTTATTTTATTTAAAAAACAATTCTTAATTTTCGTCATTTTTATTGCAAATTTGACACTTGTGCTGACAGCCGGCTACTAATGGTGGTAAATGGTTTTAAAATTAAATATATTTGTTTGCTAGATTTTTAGACAGAGTGTTTAATAGTTTTTTTTTCTGTAATTTATACTTAATTTATTGCTATAATAATTTCCATGTTTATATTTAATGAATTTTATTTATGTATTAATTTGCACCACAAACTGACGCGTCTTGTTTAAAAGCCATAAATTTACATTAATTTCCTTTTTTATTTTTCATAAAAACAAATGGACACTAACAACAATTAAACGGCATTTTCAATTGCACAGCAGACATTTTTATATTGACGTCCCGTTTGCCTTCACAATTAAAAACAAAAGCCGTCGGTCGATCGATGCAAAACTTATTTTTCAACATTTGTATTTCTCTTGTAATATTTTTTTCTTAATTTTTAAACGCATTTCACTTTATTTCTCACAAATTTTATGTTTTGATTAAATTTTTTAATTTATTTGCAAAACATCCGCAAAATTAATTAGTAAAACTTATCGCTTTTTAACGATTGCGTATTAACCGTAACTTTGCAACTGATTCGCATAAATTTGCGTGTAATTTGCTCAAGCTTTAGCTTGTCAAACACACATACACACAATACGCACATGCATCCATGTACAAACATATACACTTATCAAACGAACAAGCAACAAACAAGTAAAACAACAAAAAATATACGAATTATTAAAAAAAACGAGTTAGTTTTTATCAACGAGCACTACACGTACACAATTTGTTGTTGTTGTTTTTGTAGAGGTGGTGAGCCACTTCAACAGCTGGCTGAATAATTGTTTGTATTGTTGTTTTATAAAAGCAAAACTTTTGTAACGGTGGTATACATATGTGCATATTCACTAAATGCCTGCGTTACCGTTTTGGGTAATTTTAATCGAAATATTTTTTTCTGATCAGTCAAATCACTCTACTTAGATCTATACGATAGTGTATAGATCAGGGGCTCTATCTCAGTTCGGTTCACGGACTTCTTATGGAACTGTTTGCCTCATGGCGGCTTATCGTACTTTACATTGGATGCAGATATACATATTCACTCAAAAGAAAAATCAATCCATCCGTACTTAAATCAATCACCAGCGGTGTTGAAACTACGATAATCCCAGATTTACTAAAATCACGTACAGAAAGATTGTTTTAAGTACGGACTATTAAGTGCTCAATTTAGTTACATATGTATTTAGTTGATTCAAAATTTTTCACGTTTTCGACTTGATTAAAGTACATTTTATTGTTATTTGCACTCAAAATTTTGAGTACGACTCGTACTCAAAGTAAGTAAAAATTACTTGAATTTAGTACGTCGTTTTTCTTTCTGTGTACATATAATACTTTCTAAGCAATATTTATTTTAACCTTCTTGGTTTTGCACATTAAAAGTTCTTACGGAATGTTGTTGTTTATAAATATGTACATACATATATTGTGTAGTAGACTATTATTCCGTGGGGTGTCAGGCTCAAACATGAGGTACCGGACGTGATATATAAAATATAATCGTGAACAAAACAAAATAAATGAAGCTGCGATGGCGATGAAATATGTACATCAAAAATAAAAAAGTTTGTATATTGTAGCGACAAAATCGTAGGCCAATATTTTTTGCAATTTCAGAATCATAATGATTATTCTTGGAGGTGATTTATTTAAAAAATAAGTCCGGCATCTTTGTCACAACCATAATTTGAGTGATTTTTTTTAAAAATATAAAGCATGAGTGTGTGTGCATGAGTTTATTTTTTATATCAGATGATATTTTCTTGTTGTTATTTTGCCCATTCAGTTGCGACTTACAACAATTGTACGTGAAATAAGTTTTGTTTAGCTATTTACTGTTAAAAAAAGTTTGTTGTTTGAGGGGGCGGGATTTAGTTGCTCATCTTTCTCATTTTAGCCCCCAGAGTTTACATATGTATGTATTATTAAACTTTGTTTTAATACTTATGTACTTTTTGAAGTTTGGCTAGCAGTTAATTTGTTTAGTTAATTTAAAAAATAATAATATCTGACACGAATTAAAAGTACCGTTATTGTATTAATTTTAAACAGAATTCGAACAGAATTCCTATCTACAACATATTTTAGGAATATTTTTGAAAGCAAATATTTTGAAATACCAATGTATGTATCTACTTATGTTTAGAATTTAAAAATAAACTTTAAAAATATGTACATACCTACATATGTATGTACATAGAAATTAACCCTTTTAAGTTCTTGGTTAACAAAAGCGTCACTTCGTACTTGTCAGGTTGTAAATCGAAAAAATCGCGGAGAGTCATGTTTGTTGCAAACGGCTTAATTAATATGATTTCGTTTGAAAGGTCACTTAATCGAAAGTGTTTTATTAGGAATGACAAACGGGATTGGTTATCATTTCTAACTATAGAAAGCAACATATGAACATATTTAAATTTATATATAAAATAGGAAATACCCATGTAAAAAAGTTATGTATGGAACATATGTAGGTATACTATTACATTAACGGACTGTACGTTATTCAAGAAGTAATCCGCTCAGTCATTTTTAAAAGAATAAACATTTAAAATTGTAAGCAATTTTATTTTTCACTGATTCTAACGTTCATTCAAAAAACTAAGGACATATTAATACGGATTTTCGATTCCATTCAATATTGTCTGTTGTTTTCAAGTGCTGTTTTTTCTTTGCGTGCTTTATTTGATTTGTTTGAGATTTCCTCTCCTACACAAACAAAGGAAAAGTCAATTATTTTTACGGGCTTCAGTCAATTAATTTTTTAACATTAAAAATTAAATGAACTCTTTGTTCAATTTAAATGAAAAATGAGTAGACCGGTTTTTAAGTAAACTTTCATTTATTTTAAATTACAATTTCAGTTAATTTTACGTACAGAATATTTTGAGTGTATGTATACCTATCTTTGTATACGAAAATTGAGGTTATGTGGTCCCATATACATATTATATATATATACATACATATATGTAGGTATTCTTTATATGTATGTGCATTTTCATCCCTAGCCCAATTTTTCAAGAAGAGTACTTCAACCGTTCGATCAGACACAAAGTTTTTTTAATTATTAAATTTTAATTTTTTAATTAATTCAATTTTTTTACAGAAAAGGGTTAAAGTGAACCCTTTCTACGAAATTTGTTTTAAAATAACTTTTCGCCAAAAAAAAGAAGAAGTAAACAAGAACAAAAAGGTATGCAAGATGTTCTCCAACTGAAAACTTAAAGATAAACCTTTTCCAGGCTTTCTATGATACATGGCTCATTAAATTTGTTAAACACTTGATTGGGCGCCACAACAAGCAAATGTCGCCAACAATTAAGTTCACCTAGTTAATCACAGACTGTAGACAGTTTCAAAACTGCTGGTCTTTAAAATTTAAACCAATAAAAGACAAAACTAACTCCAAGAGAATAATTTTAATATACATACCTATAACTTTAGGGTGGGTGCAATCAATTGTATTAATTTCTTTCATATAAACTTTATTAAACATAAGGTTTCTTTAACTCTTACTAAATAAAAAATATAAAAATAAAATATAAAACATTGAACAGATAAATTTTTGAGAAACACAAAAATTAAGGATTAAATCAAGTATACAAGATAAACGTAGCAGAAGAACAAGCAAATTCAGAAAAGTCAGCCAAAAGGCAAGACTGTCACAAAATCACAGACAAGTTTTAATAAGAAGACACAAAAAAGTGGGAAATAACAGCAGGCGATACCAACAGACGCGACAAGTCTTAACAAAAGTGGCGTCAATAAAGTTTGAGTCCTTTTCTTAAAATTCTTTAAAAAAAATTGTAAAGCCAAGAAATACACACATATGTAAATATGTACATATGTATGTATATACGCACATACGCACGTACGTATTTTTAAACTTTCTTTTTCCCTTTAAAAATTAACAGAGTGTACCAGAACTCAAAGTTAATTTAATTAAATTAAACTGTATAACAGTTGTTATTGCGATTTTATGAGCGAGTGCGTATTAAAACAAAAATAACTGTAGATATCTGCCCTTAAACAAATAAAGTACGTATGTATGTTGTTGTTTTGGTGTTGTTGCTGTTGATGATCCAGGGTAAATATTTAAACAGCCATTTTGAAAATGTGTGTTTCCTTGGCAAAATGTTCATGTGACATAGAAACACAGCCAAATAAACAACGGGAACAAAAAAGGCTGTTGCCATATAAACCACCCACACTTAACAACCACATACCATTGGTTTACACAGGATATGTCTTTGGATTTACAGCGTGATTCTGCGCACTGCCTAAACACTCAGTTAGGAGCAATTGTAACGCTTCTAGAGATTTTCGGTGAAAGCGCTATTTTTAAAGAATAGTTATTGAGAAAGAAAAAAACAACAATTTGGGAAGAAATTGTTTGAGTTACTTAGGAAAAATGAAAAGTTTTCCAATGAACTAAAAATTTTCTTGGTTTTTCTTTCTTAATTAGAACTTTAAACGATTTAACTTCTATTTATTTTGATTGGAATAATTTAACAGTGACATTCAATAAAAAACGAGTAAGAGTTAAAAGATTTCATAAAATTTTGAGTTAAAATAATGAATGACATTTATAAGTGTATCTGTATCTCCATCAATTACAACAAGCATCATGGTGTGAGATTGAATAGTTCCGCGGGAAGTAATTTGTTAGTGTATTAAAATATGCAAAATCTTTAATTATGGTAGGTCGGAGTGGTAGATGGATATTCGGAAATGTACTGCCAGATCTCTTCTAGTGTAAATATTCGGAAGTGAACACTCAAAATATTCTGTACGTAAAATTAACTGAAATTGTAATTTGAAATAAATGAAAGTTCACTTAAAAACCGGTTTACGCATTTTTCATTTAAATTGAACCAAAAGTTCATTTAATTTCTAATGTTAAAAAATTAATTGACTTAAGCCCGTAAAAATAAAAGATTTTTTCTTTGTTTGTGTAGGAGAGGAAATCTCAAACAAATCAAATAAAGCAAGAAAAGAAAAAAACAGCACTTGAAAACAACGGAAAATATTGAATGTAACCGAAAATCCGTATTGATATGTCCTTAGTTTTTTGAATGAATGTTAGAATCAGTTAAAAATAAAATTCTAAATGTTTATTCTTTTAAAAATGACTGAACGTATTACTTCTTGAATAACGTAAAGTCCGTTACTGTAATAATATTGTGAGTGTACCAGCAAATATTAAAAACGCGGTTTTGTAAATAAAAAAAATCAATTTACGCTTTTCTATCTTACGCCACCGATATGTACATATGTACTTTGTTTTGATCCCGGCAAGCTGAGATTTTACATACAATATAATTTTCCACTTGAAAAAATTTCTAAATAAATAATAAACATTTTAAATAATAACAGGAACATTATTTGATTGTTTGCGAACTCGAGCCCACCAAAAATATGTTCGTATAATACATCATTAGCATATAATTTATGAATTATTTAGTTTAAAATCTTGTGGGTGTTTTATCTAGAGATATGCGCGTGAGTGACTTTTAGCTCACACTTAAAAAGGCAACATTTTATTATCTCAAGCTAGACTAAATCTAAAATTCTCACGATCAAATACGCTCACGAACGGAGTTTTTTAAATACACGCTCTCACGCAGGACAACACTTAACATGCTCACAAACGCGCACGGTGACGTCAAAATGAACACAAAGCAATTATTTAAGCACGATCACGCACGCTTTTTAATTTTTATATCACGTGGTACACAAGGAAATAAGGCCATGTGCACATCTCTAGTTCTATTCCAGTCCTACAAACTACCATTATCAATCATTAAATTCAAAATAGCTTTTAATATTTTTAGAGCAGACTTCATCTCCAATATTTGTTTTAATCGTAAAATTTAAAAAATATACAAAATGTTAACAAATTTCAAATTTATGTTTAACTTCTCTTTCAAACCCTTTCAAGTTGTTATTTTGTTTTTAAATATTTTTTTATATTCAATAAACTTTTTTATTGTTTATTGCTGGTCTTTATTGTTGCTGACGGATTTCCGAATCATTAGGCAAAGTTATAATACAAAATAAATATACTCTGTACTGGTGGTATGACCGACGACCACCATAGTTGTTTAAGCTACTTATGCCGCCAGCCAACCAAGTCATCCATCCAAATCAGCCTCCTTAAGTACTTAGACTTTTTGGTTGAAATATTTTGTTTTTAATTCTTTTTAATTTTTATTTCATGTCGTCTGGTCGGTCGTACGGTCACTCGCTTGCTCGTTTATTTTAAAAATTATGGTTGTTACCAATTGGCTGAAATCAAGTTGAACATTCATTTTGCAACGCAATGACAGTGCCATTAAGTTTGTATGATTAAAAATTGTATAGGAAATATACGAGTGTTAAAATTATTAAGACGCGCACGGTAGTGTGACAGACCTATACCAGTGTTGCTACCTTATGTGTAATTAATTACACATATCATGTGTAATTTTTATTTTCATGTGTAATTGGCTACATGTGCAACTCATGTGTAATTCAAAGTTTTATCATTGTTGAGCACTACTTTTGATTGTGATGACGACTGCGATGACGACTGTGATGACGACAAATAAGGATTGCCTGTGATATTTTAATTTATTTATGAAAATGTTTTACTTTTTTCTTTAAATTTATGAAGTTTTTGTTTGTAACTGTGCTTTTTACACAGAATAAAACTGTGTTATATTTTTTAAGGAGAATGATGTAGAATTGGTCTAAAGAAGATTGTATATCTACAAAAATAAAAAAAAATTCCCTGAAGAAGCTGGAAAATACCATCGAACCGCCAGAACAATATGTAATCTTTTATTAACAAATGTCCTTGAAAGCCCAAATATTGAAAATATGTAAAAACAAATTTGGAATTACACCAAAAAGGTCAAATATTTAATCTAAACAAGTCAAAGCACGTTATTTTGCAAAAAAAATTTATAATTGCTAATTTCATGTGTAATTTTGGCATGATGCATGTGTAATTTAACATTTCAGTGGTGGCAACAGTGACCTATACACACTGTTTGTCTATGTTACACGAAACCATTCGCGCTGTTTTTTACTAGAGTCGTGTATTTAAAACATTTGTTTCGTTTGAAACACTTCCGTAACGTTGCGTTGCACATATGAGTCGTTGATTGTAAAAATGGTGTAACTCCACATTTTTAATAAATACTTATTTTTGTAGAACAGTATCACATTTAGTCATATCTTTCGTAGTAATAAAGAAGCAACTCCAATATGTGTACCAAAACCCTATAGAGACTCGATTTCTCGACCCCCTGGGAGGTCGCGCCGACCTTTCTCGGGGGTCGCCAGCTGATCTAAATAAAATACGAGTACATCGATTTTTTTAATTTTATTTTTTTAATTCAAAAACATAAAAGTACTCACTTAATGCGAACTTATTATTAATTAAATGCGAAAAATGAGGTTGCAATTGTGACGAGCAAATAATCAATTAATTTTCTAAATTTAGTTTATTCCTTTTTTTTGGTTTTAATGTTCACCATTTGTGAAAAAGCCTTTCGCTTTACCCAAAATGTTTAATGTTTTTTTTAGATAAATATTCCATTTTGAGCATACTGTTCGCTGCCAGCTCAAATAAATTTTCTTTAAAATTATTGACAAGATCGGCGAACTCAATGCAGTTAGTGAATGGATTTAATACTCAGCAATCGCCATTATATTCTTGCAGCTTTTTTGGAAAATAGCACCTGAGGTAGACGGTTCCACGGTTCCACAGGTCTTTTAAGAAGCTTATCCATTTATTAATTTTATTGTAATTGAAATGAGGCTTGGCTCCTTCACTGTTCACAACCAAGTGAAAATTAGCAACAATTAATTGCAAATACTAAATTTAATGCGCACATCAGAGATATTTTTTATATATGTACATATGCATTGATTGCATCATACCGATGTGTAAACAAAGAAGAATATCGGTAAATTTCTGCTGAATGAATAGCAAGCAAGCAGTGTCATGTTTTTGCTTTATTTTCATTGAATTTTCTTTTTTTAATAATCATATTTTCAAACTTTGAGAACAAAAACGTTAAGGGATCGCTAGATTTTTTGAAAATCATTTTAGGGTCGCGGCTTTAAAAAGATTGGAAACCACTGGTGTATATGATATATACGCGATGCAGAGGAAGGTAAAGTTGTAGGCTTAGTTGGTAGTTGGATTTTATAATTGCTCAAGCAATTGAGCGATTACAAAATGTGAATAAAAAATGGGAAAAAATAGAATTCATTTGAATATACAGATAAATTATTTTATTCAAAGTATGATTAGTGTAGGAATTCAATTGGCAAAATAAATGATTTATTTTAAATGCACGAGATGCTCACCCTTTGGTCGTTCTGATACAAGTGATTGTAGTTTTCGTTAATTTTATATCCCGAAGGTAATGTTGATAATGTTGATATAAGAAAAGGCGGGACATTATGACATTCAGGTTTTATTCACTAGTGACATTAGCAACATTACCTTACAGGGTGTTTTACAACGCTTACGTTACGCTTATTCAATAAGTTTAGTACGATACAAGGTAATAACTGAAAATAATAATTAATTTGCGACATCCTTATGCATATTTACAAAAATAGTTCTCATAATTTAGGATTCTTAGAAGTGTGACTTAATTAAATAAACACAAATATTCTTCTCAAAGATTGTGATAAACCTTTTTGATGTAGGGTATTTTTACAAGCCACCCAAACATTCAAAGCTAATTCACTTATTATATCAATGAAACTAGATTACATTAAGAGTCCAACCTTATTATGTAATTCAAGCATAAGAAATTATTTGATTTCATATCTATAAGACATTAATGTCTTGTCTTTACACATTTTATAACTTTATTAAATAAAATTTAAAAATAAAAATGTGTGACACCAAAACGACGCCAAGATTAAGATTATTCAAAAATAGTGTGGATATTTATATGCTAATTAGAAAAATCTTAATCACATAAACTGTTCAATGCTACAATTTTTTCATATTTCATACAAAACAAAAAAAAATAAACTAATACCAACAGGTAGTTTAAAGGCTTAAATAACGTAATTTTCATTAACTTTTAAACTTACAAAAACAAAACAAAAAATAAACAGCATTACAAAAGAAACAAACAAAATAAGATACAAAAACGAAATTAATAAAATCAATATCTAAGTCTATCACACTTGTTACACGAGTCAAAACAAACAAACAACACAACAACAAAATTTGAGACACCATATACTTTTACCAAATTATAACATTTACAGCAACAATTTCTAAGAACACCTTAGGCCAAAAACATTAACAATTAACAGCAAAATAACACAAAGCTAAATATCAAAATACAAATTTTTGTTGCTTTTCGTTCTTTTTATTCAGCTCCACGCCACAACAGGCCTTAATATTGTTCCACATTCAAATTTATACATTAAGAAGTTCCATTTGTAAGTGTGTATGCTTTTGGACTGGTGTCTAATTTTTACAAAAATCCAAATCTTTATACTCACATTGATTGCTCCATTCTCTCCTGGTTCCATATGAATTTAATATTTGAATTAAATATTTTTTTTTTCAATATTTTTCTTTTAATCTTTACATATGTGATGGGCAATTAAATAATTTACTCTTAATTTGGTTTTTAATTTCAATGTGTAGTATTTTACCATGCAAATAGCTTAAAACCTTAAAACATGGAGTATTAAAACTTACATAAAGTCAAAAACTCGAATTGAACAATGAGGCATGTCACACATTACGGCAGGAATGGTTTTTATTTCCATTTTTGTTTTATACCATGAATAAATTATTATTACCGTAATTAAACCTTTCGGTAGGGCAAACGATTAATTAGTTCCAAACTATTCTAATGGACTAGTTTAACGGAGATCTGTGTGCCCCTGCCCTGGGAAGAGATTTTATGTATGTATGTCCCATCAGAAGTCAGTCAAATCAGCTCTAAACATATAAAAAATAATATATGCATAATTAAATAATTGGGGGATACACATGGTGTCACAAAATCATATTTTGTAAGTTGAAAAAGTAAAAAAAAATTACTGTTGTGAACAACCTCTCAAAATCAGGGACGTATCCAATTATGAGATAAATTATCCCATTTTCGTATCTTCCTTTTAATTATAAGCGAAATATTGAAATATTCTTTAATAAATAAATATTTAGATCAAATTTTAATTGCTTGCCACTGTTCCCTTGGGGTCGTTGACTTTATTTTGAAAAAGAAAAAGAGAGCGAATAGTGCACAATATCAAAATACACAAATGTACAAATTTAATACAATAAGTCAGCCAAAAAATATTTAAATATTGAATACTTAAAAACATACACATGTACGGACGGGTACTTTTGTACTTTTTGAAATAATTTTATTCTAAACGCAAACATTTTATTTGGGTGGTCAAGTGTCAAAAATAACAAAAGCTTAAATTATAGTAACAAACACTAACAGAGCTGAAACTACAAGCAAACGATCAATCAATAATACATAGAGAATCTTACTTAAAAAGAAGAAATATATTTTATATACAAAATATTTTATTGTTTTTGATGTTGTCCATTTTAAAATTAACATATTTAATGATTACACTGTGCAACACAATTTTTGTTGGGTTGACTAGTTCGAATCTCCAGACCAGTTGTGCATTTTCTCATCTTTTGGACTTTTCATAGGACTGCACATTTTTTGAGGATGACCAATTTGTTTATTTTTTTATATACCAGGGCAGTTTGATAATTCCGTAAGTTTCTGGATGAAATAAAATTAGTTCCTCAAAAAAATGTTTTATTTCCCAATATAGTCTCTTTTAAGCTCGATATATTTGGTTCTTCGTGTTTATATCCTTATCCCCTTCAAATAATAAGATTTCTCAGCACCTTCAAAATAGGAGATCGTTTCAATGACAACCTCTTTGTTTGATACAAACTGCTTACCACCCAGCCATTCTCTTCAAATTTTAAAACAAGGTGCTAAATCTGGAGACTATGCTGGAAGTTTCCATGTTTCATCCACAGTTTCAAAACGGCGCAAAAACTCGTTCGGATTGTGCTTGAACTTCGCCAAACACTGATGATCATATGGTTGCAATCGCAGCACCCATCGCGCGGACGGATATGCAAAGATCCAAAAAATAATCATGCATAATGTTATGTACTCGTTCGGTTGAGATGCCTACTGCCTCAGGCAGTTCCTACACTTTCATTCTCCGATCGTCCAAGACCATTTCATGCATTTTATTGACTGTTTCTGGCGTGACGTCCTGTTTTGAGCGACCTGAACGTTTGGCATCATTTGTACTGGTACGATCACAACGTAACTAAGTCACGGTTCACACTGTGAAATTTTCCTTTCTGAAAGTGTTAGTTTGTAGGTGTACGGGGAGAGAATATTGGGAAGGGGTACACTCTTTCATGTACTTTGAAATTCTCTTGTATTTTGTTATTCGTAACTGTGAAACTGAAAGTGGCTGTGGAACCGGGACTAAGTAAACCACTTTTTAACCACTGAAATTGATGGTGCAGAGTCGCTATAGTATTTATGAAGCTTTTCTTTAATTTCTGTAACGGTTTTTTTACGTAAAAAATTATTTTTAATCAGCACACAAAATTTACTTTTTTTCATTTCCGTTAAAATTAACGAGGCTGTGTACTTTCAACGGCTGTCAAAAGCAATCTAACAGACGCAGCATCCTCAAAATTCGGTAGTAGTCTAGTAATAGATAGAATTTTGCACGACCAGTGTTGCATTTAAGGTTTCTGCTTTGGAAATATAAAAAATCTCGGACCTATCAAACTGCCCTCGTATTAACATGTTATATTTTATAGTAATAGTGGTACCACATCAAAGGAATTAATCTCTAGAAATTAAAACAAGAAATTGAACTTCTGTTCGCCAAAGAAAAAAATTAAAATAATATCCTTTGCTAAATCTAACTTCCCTATACTTTAAAGTTTTTATCAAAAATTTTATACAAATTCATACGCATTTATTTTTAAAACCCACTTAAATAGTTTTGTAGAGAGTAAAGACCTCGTTAGGCGAACGTTCCTGTGGTCTTACCGTACCGTACTGTTTTCCTAATCATATTTTTTTGGAAAATTTTTATTTCTATAGTTTTATTGGAAAACTTTGCGCTCGAAAATCAAAATACCCACTAGATATTATTTATTCGAATCATTTGTGCTCAAGTTATTTTACATTAATAATTCTCTTCGCTTATATTTTGTTCGATTAGTTTTATTAATTTGAATAATTTTATTTTAAATAATATTTTTCAAATAATTTTTATTTATTTTATTTTATTATAATATTTTTAGTTTTGTTGGAATAATTTTTATTTCAATTTATATTTTGGTTCGAACATTTAACAATTTTATTCGAATAATTTTGTTCGAACAATTTTATTCAAAGAATTTTATTCGAACAATTTTATTCAAATAATTTAAATTCAAATGATTTCGATTCAAATAATTATTGCGAATATTTTTTATACGCATAACTTTATTGGTAAAATTTTAATTCGATGAGCGATCATACTATTCGGCGTACATATTTTATTCGATTAATTTTTATCGAATAATTTTTGCACAAATAGTTTTGTACGTATATTTTTTTATATAATTTCGCTCAAATAGTTTTAATAATTTTTGTTCAAGTGATATTTTTCGAATTATGCATAATTTATTCGAATAATTTGATTGTAACAATTTTCGTTCCAAGAACCGGTTACATGCAATGAGACAAATATTTTTATATGATTCATTTTATTCGTTTACTTTTTTATTTAACTAACTTTATTCAAATAATTTCTTGAAATAATTTTCTTAAAAAAATATTCTTCAAACAATTTAAGTCTAATTATTTTGATTTATATAATTTTGAATTAAATAATATTATTTAGACAATTTTTATTCGAGAAGCCGAATACATACTCTGATTCAGATAATTTTTATTCAAGTAATTTTATTCGAATAAGTTTTTTTAATAATTATATTCAAATACTTGTTTCGAATAGATTTTTTCCAATTATGCTCAATGCAAACCAAATATAAGTTCAACTAATTAATTACAAACATTAATTATTCGAATAATTTCAATTCATATGTTATTTATTCTAATAGTTTGAATTTGAAAATTTCTTTAAAGGTACGTGGCATCTGACAAACATTTGCCCAAAAAAACGTAACCACTACTTTTGCTTAGGGTTAGTGTGATTTAACTTGGTTTTTATATCACAAAATGAAGTCAATTATGCCGCAAAAAGCTATTTTTATATTATTTTTAATAAATGCGAACCCATACTTAAAAAAAAAATTGGAATTAAAGAAAATGCAAATTTAGCTTATCTGTTGGTCACGTTTTTTTCGGCAAATGTTTGTTAGATGTGACCGTACCTTAAGAGTAATAATATATTCGAAAAAAATTTATTCAAATAACTTTTCTTTTAACTGTGTATAAGTAAATCAGTTTGGTTAGAAGCAAAGTACAGTACAACCTCTATAATCCGGACAGATATAGTTCCAGCTACTGTCCGGATTAGTGGATCGTCCGGACTACAGTTAAAATAAAATTTTAAACGCAATACTTAAATGTACATATACATATATAATTTATTTTTTATTACTGACAAGAAAAATAAGAATTCATTTGTATATGATTTTTTTTACAGAAAACATAAAGAAACATACTAAAAGTGGTAAAAAGTATTAATTTTGAAAAATAAGAATTTTTATGTAATTTGTCAGCTCATTTTTTATTTTTTATAAAAATAAAATATTCTTATATGTCGTTTTGGTTTGTTCAGCCCATAAAATAGCTTTTGAAAACAGTTCGCCACACAAATTTTACTGAGAAAAAAGAACACTTGTCCAGACTAAAGAGGAAAATTTTCTAAACTGTCCGAAAAATTTAAATGTCCGTATTACTGGATAGTCCGAATTAGCGAGTGTCCGGATTAAGGAGGATGTACTGCATATAAATAATATTTATAACCTTCTCGACTTCTTTCGATTAATAGCGATTGATTCTGCTTGTGTTGGTGTATGACCCACAAAAAGCTCACCCTATTATTAAATAAGTTGTTGAAGGATTTCTCCGAAAGACACATGTAATGTAATGATCAGCGAAAAATTAATAACACAATAATTGAGAATCAAAGTCATTGATAATTTCTTGTTGAATTAAGATGCCTCTAGTTGTGTATATTTTTGTTTTTTTCATGGAAAATGGAAGCTATTTGCTTTGAAGGTTTCTTTTAAGATTTCTGGTAAAATATACTTCTTAAAATTTGAATAAACTTTTAAATTACCTTGCATTTTTTATATTTAATCACATGCAAAGATACTTTATCTTAAATTCAAATGTAAAATGAAGCTATAAAAATGTCATTCAGTAAAATACACAATTTTTCTGTTCCAGTGTTTTTTTTTTCATTTGAATATGTTCAGTTTTTTTCTATTTTATTAAGTGTGTTTTAATTTTTTTTTACTATTTGATTACGATTTTTTGCAACTACACTAAAGGTGTCATTTACGTCAGGTTTGTTTTATGATTTTTTTCTTCTCCTCTAAAACAAAAGATAAAAAAATAAAATGCAGTTACGTTGTCTTTTTTTATAGAAATTTTGTGTAACGTTTGATACGCTTGCTGATCTTGCGGTTTTTATATGGTTTAGACAATGACAATTACAAGCATGTACGAGTATGATTTTTTTTGAATAAAAATATGTCTTATTTTTTCTAAAATGTTAAAATTTTGAAATCTAAGATTTGTGTGATGTGTTGAAATTTGTCTTCGGTAAAATAAGGAAAATATTTAAGGTATTTGCTTAGTTTTTAGAAATGCATGACGGATATTTTTTAATTCCTAAAATACAATTTTTTCTTTTATTAAAGATGTTGCAGTTTCGGAATTTTTTATTATACAAAAAAAAAGACGACGACACAATTTAATGATCTCCAATCGTGTTCTTAAGTGAAAAGAATTAATTTCAATTTTTATCTTAAACTCATGATGGCACACTTGCATTTTAGGAAAACAGTATTTAAAGAAATATATATGAAAAGTTTAGCGTACAAATTAAATATTTAAAGGAATGTTTTCGTTAATTATTAAACAAAGTACAGCATAATTTTCTTTTTAATGATGTTCAGTTTATTTGAAACATTTTTCAGCTTATTCAAGGCGAATTTATTTTTAAAGGCATATAAACTTTTTTTTAACTTTTGGTTACTTAAAATTTCTGAACTTTTATCTTGCACTTTAAAAAGAATCTTCTTATAAACTAAAGTCTACTACATGCTATAAAAAATACTATTCAGATTAAGTAAAAAAGTTTGACATACCGTTTGTCATTGAAGTAAAATATCTACGACTTTTAAAGCAAATTTTCTTAAGGCGTAATTGCTAAACGTAATTACGAAACGGAGTTAAAATCGACAATAAAAATATCATTAAGTAATATGTGAACAGTCCCTAAGGCGTTTCAGTTTGATTCAGCGACTTTACAGGAATGATTCCAAATAATCGCTTAAATCATCAAATTCGCTAAAACTGATAAATGGAGCAAATTTAAAAAGAGTTTTACTTTTTCACAACAAATCCCTAGAATCAAATAAAATTTGAGCTTTTACTTACAATAGTATTTCCTATGGCCGACGCAATCGACCATATTCTAGTTATAATTAATTAAATATTTTCATAAACAAATTTCTTTCCGCATAAAACAAAACTGTAATGAACATGTACATCCATAATTAATTCACACATCTTTCTATTCTGATCTCTTTTTTTCTACTTCAGAAAAATCTTATTACTCATATACATATTTAAGTACTCTTAGACACTTTCATTGCTTTGCATATGTTTTTACTTGAACCAACTTACATAAGAGAATGTACATACGTGTGTCTTTTTAACATTTGTAATGGTGTCAACTTTCAAAGCCTTTTATTCCTTTAATACTGAACCGATTTAAATAATATATAGTGGAGTCATTAAAGCTCAATAATACCTACCATTTTGTAAAAGAATGAAGAAACTCGGTTGGCAAACAAAGGAGAAAAAGGGATCCAAAAATTCGTCTACGCCTATTTATATAATTTATATTAATGTTTATATTTGAATTCTGAATTTTTCGTTTTTTAGTGTATTTTTGTTATAGTTTCGCTATTTCGGTGGGTTTGTATTGAGAAAACTAATTTATTTTTATATTTGTTTTTTTGCGACTTTACGATTTTAAGTGAATTTTGCTTTTTATTGTGAAACTTCCGTTTCGTGTCAATTTCTAAAATGTTGGCCGAAACTTGAACATTTTTGGCGACACTGCAATTTTCTAGTGAACTTTCAACTTTTTAGCGAGTTTTCTACTTACGCCTGATTTTTCGTACCTCTTCGATTTCAAAACTACAAATCAGATTTTGCAGTTTAGATCTTTCCATAACTTATCAATCCTTCTTGCGAAATTTAGATATTTTTTAAATAATTTTTTTGAATTTATTAATCGAGATTGCCTCGATATCTTTTTTCATGGAATTTCAAAAACTTTTATTCGTTGCGAGCAGCTAAAAACCCCTCAACAAACAAAAGTTTTTGGTTTTTTTTATTGTGAAACGATTTTTCGATTATTCGCTGACATTTTTAATTAAAAATCTATAGGAAATAAAAATTGCATAAGACAAAAAAAGACTTATGGAAGGAGAAGACTGAATAATTAAGAAATATCTTGAATTTAGTAAAATCGTTTTTCGACAAAAAAAAATACTCAGAAATTCAGTAAAAACATTAAATCGTTGAAAATCTGCAAAATTTGCTGAACAAACCGCTAAAATTGACAACGTTTCAGTCCAAGCTACAGAATGAGAATGTCCTATACGTCCGGTGTTTTTTTTTAGCGAAATCAGTGTCTCTTAACGTCCTCAGCTCTAATATTGTATTGATCATGTTGATTGGCTTCGCTAGTTCCCGTTCGCAGCCCATATAATATGTGGGAGCGGACTGTTGGCACAAAGCATACAGAGGTGACAGAAAGGGAGAACTATAATTGCGCTATTTGCGACTCAATTAACGCGCAATTAAAGAAAGAGAAATGAAAAAATTATTGGCATTCTCGCGTACGTTTGAAAAGTATTTAATATTTTGTATTAAATAGGATAAAAGACCAACACATAATCGCACTATACATTTATAAATGACTTCAGTAAAAATAAAAAAATCTCAGCTTTCACGAATAAGAATTTTTATTTTTGTCTTGCTTACATCCCTTTATTCGTAGCATTTTGTACTTTATAGTTGTATCTTTCTTCACCGACCAGCGATTTAGCTGATTCGGACCATTTGCAAATGTCATTTTTTACATGTCTGTTATTAGTTTGTGCTGTTAGTCTTTCAAAAATATATAAGATTATAATAAAACGATACGTGAAGTGTCTTGAAGGCATCCGATTAGAATCATATCCCTTAGCTTTCTATTAGTTTCAATTTCTGGCAATAAACCAGGAAAATTACTCTAACGGTAAAAGTGTCGGTTTTTATTGATGCGGGTTTCTCTCGCCCCTTCATTCAGAATGTGCCATAAAGAACAAAGTACTAAGAATTTCGTTAAAAAGAAAACCAAACAAAAAACAGTTTTCTAGGCATGAAAACACTTTGAGATGCAGTGCACAAAAAATTCGATGCAGCTGCCTAAAGGCAACTTGAATTTGTTTATCCTCAAAACTGCTCCAACATTATCTTTATCCTACATTGAAGTTGAAGTTGCTTATTGTCAACCAGGTGACAAATCTTCTTTAGCTGCTGTTATTGCATTCGTTTCTTAGTGGATATTTCTGGACAGTTAGTTCGTTTGTGTGTGTTTGCTTAAGTTGTTGTTCCTGTTTATTTTATTTGGAGACCCCATCATCATGTCCGCTGTGGTATGAAGGACCTACAACGTTGTTGTTTGTTATTTTATGATTTCGTTTAGTTGTCTGTTTTTTGTTTTCTGTTTTTTTTGTGTTTGTTGTTGTTTGGTGTTTGTTTCGACACTTTGTAGACCCTTTAACTATGTATGTTCACAATTTTCGTTGTGTTGTTGCTGTTCTTGTTGTTGTCATTGTGGCATCCAGTTAAACATGCATTACTAACAGATTGTTACAACATTCTACAGATAAATTGAATATCGCGTTTAAAAAAAAGTTGGTTTTCACTCGAAAAAATTTATTCAGATTAGCGATTTATTTGCATTTTAATTAAATTCTAAAACAATTAATTTGTGATTTAACTTGTAAATGAACTTCGTATTGTAATTTGTTAAATAATTCGGTCTACTTACTACAGTAGTATGCAAAGTGACAAGTGGTAAAATTTAAGAAAGATCGCTGATCAGTAAGTTTAGCGTTCCCCAATTCAGTAGTGATGCGTTCTGCTGGTCTGATGATTCAAATGTTCCAACATCACTGTTTAAAAAAAATTATTTGAATTTATTCAAAATGAAAACAACTAGTTTTCATCCTAAATATAAACAGTTCAAAAAAATTACATATAAATATTAGTGGTTTAATTGGCTTTTAGGACTCTGAAGTGTTTAAGGGTAAAAACGGAACCGTATTGTCCGTCTGTTCTTCTGCCTGTCTGTCCGTCTGCCACAGGCTTCTATCTCGTGGACCGTAACAGGTAATCAATTGGATTGAAGATATGTATTACTATGGCCAATATAACAACAAATACTAAAGTTTTTTTTTAGCATAGAACTACAACTTTGGAACCAAATTTAAATATTTTGTCAGGATGTGTATTCCCATGCTCACTAAAAAAAAGTTGAAAATAAAAGGGTGTATAGACAAGAAATTTTATTTTTTACGCCGCTAAAATTTAAAAAAAATGTAAAATCGCCAAAACTGGAATATTCAGCATAACAGAAAAAATCGAGAAAATTAAAAAAACTGTCAACTGCCTGGTAAAAAGTTGACGCAACTGAAAAAACGTCAAAATTGAGGAAAATCGCTTAAATGGAAAAAATCGCCATAATGAGAAGAAATTTCAAATTGAAGAAAATGCTGAAACTGAAAAAAATTAATAATGGGGAAAAAATATGGAAAAAAGTGTTTTCAGGTTAAAAATAAAAGCTGAAACAATGAAAATTGACCGAGCTCAACAAAACGCTAAGCTGAAATTGGCGAAAAAATCGACAAGATTAAAAAAAAATAATTCAGCTAAAAACTTTTAAAAAATATGCCAAAACAAAGCAAAATCGCTAAAACTCCAAAAAGCTTGGTTAGAAATCACTAAAACGAAGAAAAAGCGCTGAAATCTGTTATGACACAGATTAATCGGCCGCTATAACAACAAATATAAAAAATATAATTCAGTTAAAAATTAAAGGAAGTATAAAAAAAATAAAATTATTATTATTAATATTATTTTTTAAATAGAGTTACATATATTTTATGAATTATTTATTTCATCATTCTTAGACACTTAGCAAAAATAGTGTAACGTTAAGTTACGTGTAACGTTAAAACAAATACTGAACATGGAATGGAGTTCAGTTGAAAATTAAAGGAACTGTTCGTGCGCGAGTCGGACTCACAGTTGCCTCCTTGATTTTTTACTTAAAAAAGTATTTTCTTATTTCACCAAAATAGAAAATAATTCCCTAAAACTTTTTTTTTGCAAATATCTCAAATCGTCTAGTCGTGAAAAATAATTAAAGTCCCGATTTTGAGAGTAGTTTTACAAATTTTATAACTTTTTACTAACTAATTTTTTGGTGTGAGTGTATCAAAATAGATTGCGTGTATTTTTATGATTAAATTAAAATTGCTGCAAATCTGTGTCTCCAATTTTCAAAGATTATTTACCAATTTGCACTGTTAAAAAATAAATAAGTACAAATTTGATTGAAATGCAAACAAACGGCGCTAAGACCTTTTCTATTTAAGTCAAAATAAGAGTGAACACTTAGTTGGCACAGGAAAACAGCTCTCCGAAGGGTTAAATTAATGTCTATCAGTCTAAATTGCAGTTTAGAGTTTGGCCACAAGATGCATTCGTTTATACAACGTCTTCTTTGGTATGAAAGCCAAACTCTTGCACAATTGAAACATTATTTTAAATCACCCACTTTTCGTTTCATTGTTCTTTTCTTGCTCAATACCTACTTAAATTTTCAAATCCTGCCTGCAGCATTTAAAATCAATTTATGTCTTATTTGACAATGGTTTGTCATTAAAGATTAACAGCTTAAACGTTTACAGCTTCTTTTTTATGATACCAGTCTTTTGTGTATGTCTGCTGGACAATGGAAAAAGGGTCATATTATTGTTATTTTTATTTTTTTTGGAAAAGCCAATGAAAAAAAAAACTAAATATTGTTTATTTGTTGCTATAGTTGTTTTTGTTATTGTTGTCATTTAAGTCTCTGTATATAAATTCCAACATAAAGGAACACCCATTTAACAAGTCAACAATTTAACGCAACGCCATAAATATGAAAATTTAAACAGGCTGTTCAAAAAACAAACAAACGAACGAGCAAACACTTACAGGCCGGTATGACGGACTGAGTAGTTGACTGACTAACTGGTTAAATACTTAACAGCCAAGTAGACAAAGTAGATGTGGAGTTAACAGCAACAAGAACAGCATATACCCCCTGTTTTTACCACCAACCAACCAACCAAACAGCCATCCAGCCAGCCGACCAACCCAGTCAGATCTTTAAGTTTAAGCCAGAAGAAGTAGATAATAAGACTTATGGAGTAGAGTCAACAGTTAAAATGATGATAATGATGATGCTGATGCTGATGTTGGCTACAACTACAGCCAGCAGTCAGTTAAATGAACATGCACACACAGTCCATAATACAACTTGTCGTACAAGATCCTTATCTCCTTTACTACACCACTCTACTACTCCGTAAAGGAATAATGCTCAATTCCAAAAGACAACAACAAAAACGTCGAAAAGAAAGCTGCAAATATGCAAATGCATAAAATGTTTATTCTAGAGCAGAGGAGTGGCTCAAAGGGATTTTCCGCAGTTTTATTCTTGGGAGAATACAACTTCAATTATGAACTTCAAAATTGTAAGAGCTAAGTGGCCGAATTTGAGTTGACTTGGGAAAATGTGATTCTCATGGAGATCCCTGACCAGATAGTTGGGGGGTAGTTTAAAAAATGGAAATTTTTCTATGATGTTTTTCACGTCGCACACAAAGTAAATATTTGTCACGAATACATGGATCGAGAGAGAGTCTTCAAACTTCGTAAGAGACTCTGATAGCCATTTTAAGTTCATCGTTGAATGCTGCTGCAAACGACCATTCAAATGAGGTAAAAATTTGTAAATGCTGTCTTGGAAAAAATGCAAAAAATTGCAACAGACGACGAAAAGCCCCTACACGGTGCAGCTCACGAATGGACGTCGCTGGACTCCCAGAATGGTATGGGAATCGTCATCAAACAAACCAATCTACGTACATATGCGGGCGCGTATATAATTTTTTATTTTAAGAAAATATTAAAGCTACGGCGACAAACATGCTACAGCCGGAGCATATCGTAAGAGAACTTTTCGAACAAGTGCCATGAAAATCATGCAATATCACAAGTGAGGCAATGCCGACTATATTAACAGGCAGTTGTAAATGATTACATAGGCCAATAACCCATTTAAAATTGTAAAAAACGATTTATATTAATAATAAAAAAAATTATAGGGTGCTGTTGGCTGAAGCAGTTAGCGCTTTGACTACAAAGCAAATAATGTCTAAGAACCTGGGTTCGAACCCAGCTTCAGGCAAGTCATAACATTCAGAATTTTTCAGATGTGCATTAGTGAGCCATTGTGTTTGTTGTTCTTGGCCTGTTTAAGTGACGAAGGCATAGCACTGGTCACTGAACAGTACCGGAAGCAATTGATAATGGTGTAAGCTAGCGGACATCACAGCGCCCTCCTTCGTCGGTATTGTAGCAAAATCGTCGGCGAAGAAAAATAATTAATAAAAACATGGCTAACAACAGCTTAAAACATACAAACACTGTTCTAAAACCTAACACAACGCGCAATATCAGAGTTGTAAAAATTAAGCTTTCTCACTTTCACCATCTGTCCTCTCTCATTATCCTTTCCCAAAAGAAGATAACACACCTACGGGTTGGTAGGCATACTAATTGCTTGAGTGTTGCTTCTCATAAAAAAATAATAAAATTTTGTAAAAAAAACATTTATTAGACATTTTCCCCACTTAAACTGCCCACACACGAGTGATTTGAGCGTGTGATTTATTTGTGCTCGACGTCTTATTGCTTGTTGATGGGGCTGTGGGCGCAAAAATCTCAAGTAATTGAAAATTTTTAATTTCTTGTGATTTGTTCGATAAGTTAATGAGCGCGAACATTTTAATGCAGAAGTTGAACGCGTTTTTAGCCAACTAAATATAACGAAATCGAAACAAAGAAATCGATTACAAACTAAAATGGTGAATACTATTTTAACAGTAAAGTAAGTAAATCTTGATTAAACCCTTTTATTCATACTATTTTTTTGTTTTAGGTATGGAGTTCCACATCATAGCAAGTGTTGCTTCGACTATGAGGCTCCGACAGAATTTTTACGCTTAATCGAAACATCTGATATTTATTCATGTTTCAGAAATGCTACCGACATAGATGAGTGGGTTTGATTGATGATGATGATTGATGACCCTATTTATAAAAAATTTTAAAAGGTTTGAGTTATGAAAACTGATTTCTATAACCAAAAAGTATTCTTTATGCAAAAATACACATTTTTATGCGCATGTATATTTTATAAAATTTATCTCACAAAAGCACCAGTTATTATCTCATTATATTTTTTACCTTTAAGCCATGAAAAAAGACATAATTTAGTTATACAAAATTTAGCGGTTTTATTTTTATTCAGTTAGCTGTTTTTAGCGGGTTTTCAGGGGCTATCTGGCGGAAAATGGCTGAGACATTTTGGCAATACAGCTCATATTGTTGTAAAGGATGAATTCTCTTAATTGTCGCTTAGAAAACCTAATGGACAGGGGAAAATAGTTAATGAATCATCGATGACAATGTCGCTTACGCCAATTTGGGCAGCTGGGTTATTTACAATAAAGGTTAATAATAGAACAGCCGATCAATGCCAGTTTTTGGGAATATACCCACTTATTTCTTTTTTTTCTCCCACCCATTCCCACCTCCCTGCTCTTGATATGATGTCTTACAGCGTTGTCTTCGCACTTTAGTTAGCATTTCGTCGTGATAATCGCTGTTAAAAGCATTCATACAAATTCTTTTTGTTTTTTAACACCAGCAGTTCAAAATCTGTAGGTTTATCTTGTTGTTAAGCTTTTATGCAATTTGGCTTCTTTTTTTTCGCGGATTTTGCATAAACTTCCTCTACGTGCAAAGAGATTCCTTGAGGATTTCTTCATGTTGCACTGCTTCTTTTTTCTGTTTTATTGCTGGTCACAGAGCTGGTGAAGATTTGGTTTTAATGGTGTTGTAGTTATGTTAGGACTGGCGTTAAACATGTTTTTCATTTGGTGACAAATTTACTTTTTTTGTTTCGTTACTTTAAACAAATTACGAATCTTTTGTTTTTAAATCACACACACAAAAAAATGTGTACTCGTCTGAAGCGAAAGAATTTAAATTGTGAGGATTTCAAAAGATTTCTTTTTTTTCTGAGCCTTCAGTTTGAATAAAATCTTATCTTGATATTAAGGCTTTTACTTATTTATTTAGTGCTTTAGTATTTTTCAATAATAAATTAAGCATAAACACAGGAAATTGAACGAAAATTATTTATTATTAATTTATGAACATTTATCAAGTTTCCTTTAGAACGAAAAATTTATAATGATAATGATGCTGAAAATAATTAGGACATTTTTAAGAATTTTTAGTTGTTTACTTGAAAACTTTAAATAAAGCAGATTAAGTGACATCATACTAAGTAGCTGGGGCTTAAAGCTTTTTAAGAGCTTGACGCTTGAAAAGGGTGCTGTTGACTACGGAAGAAGTATTTGCTTTTTAAAAAAGAGACAAACAGACCAACATTTTTCAAGTCATTCTAAATGTTTAGAAACAAAGCAAAGAAAAAACAAAAAGCTTTTTCCACCCCAAGAGGTCAATTTCAAACCACTGTGCATAAGCTGCACTTTTACTATAATCTGTTGTTGATAAGTTGTTCTTTTATTACAATTTACTTCGCGAATGGCCCCACTGTGCAATTTAATTCTAATTTACTGTTCCTGTTCGCCGATATCGAAAGAAAATTTTCTTTCGTATAATTACATTCAAAACAACAACAAATTTTTAAAATTTATTTTTGTTTCAAACATAATAATACGAAAGAAATGTTTCTTTCGATATCGACGAACAGACAGTTAATTTGAAATATCCCAAAATCTCCTATCTAATTAATACTTAATGTATTTACATACTCTTTTATTTTAACTCTTAAAATAATCGTGCACTCACTATTTAAATTTTATATACACTTTTTTAATTTTATTTTAATATCCAACAATTTTATTAAGCATCATTTCGTTATGGACGACCTCCTTCTAATCTTTTTCATTATCAGTGTGTATTTTGTATCAGTTTTGTTTTAATTTACTTTTCTTTATTGTTATTGTTTTGTTCTTTTTTTTTTATTTATATTTCTGAACAATTTAAAAAGCTGTAAATGTCAAACTAAATAAACACCATCAACGACATCATCGACATCATCTCCTGGATGAACAACATGACAACAATGAAAAAAGAAAGACAAGACAGACTCACAATCATGCAACGCCACTCAGACTGAAATTTGTCGTTTGTTTTGAAAACCATAAAAATCACAGCATTAACAATCAAGATTTAAAGACATTAATGATTTTTCAATACGAATATACTCGTAATGTAACGATCTTAGCTGATCTTGACTTAGAATGAGAGATAAAATAGAAGATACTGGCAGATAGATTAAACAACAGTTCAGATCACCACAAGTAAAAGAACGATGATGGACAGACGTTAAACTTTACAAGCAACTCAGCACCAAATGGCATGTCTAAGCGCACGTGATTAAGGCGCAGAAGGTTGTGAGTAAAATGAACTCATTTCTAACTATTCTGTTTACATCGAACTGCTTTTAATTAATTGTAAAAAATTTTAACTTCAATGAGATTAAAAAACTACAAAACTTCTACAATTCTAAAGTTTATATGTGTACAAAGAGGCCTACAATCAAAATTAAACCAATACTGTGTATTTATTAAGTCCACTTAAAGCTCTGCGATTAAAAAGCAGTGCTGTAAAAGTTTATTGGATCGACGCTCAAAAAAGAGTGTATGAAGAAAGCAAACAAAGACTACATAATAGCCTTCCATTAAGACATACAATTAAAACTGCACCAAGGACTTCTGATCGGAGTTTCATAAGGCTTTTCATAAGACTGAGTAGGTATATTCGATCGGAGCTAAAATAATGCTTATGAAGATCATCTATTAAAGGACTCATATGTACTCTAAAAATCTAATACCATAAGATGTTATGCAAAACTATTAGTTTGTATTTTATCTAGAATATAAGATCTTATAGTTATAAGCTGTGATCGAAAGTTCTTTTATCGTTTATCATAATATATAGGGTCCGCCATCGACCGTTTTTTTCAACTAGTGATTATTTCGTGAATGGTAACACTTAGCTCATGTCTGATTTGACAGATAATTAGTTTTATCTTTCCGCTGAACGAATATTGTTGTGTATACGTTTGAACAACGCTGGGAAATATTGCCTGCGATCGACTTACAGAAGATGCCGATTTTTCCAAAAAAATCATCTTTTCAGATGAAGCTCATTTTGATCTTGGCAGTTATGTAAACAAGCAAAATTGTCGCATTTGGTGCACAGAAAACCCCAAAACGAGTTACTGTTTGGTGCGGATTTTGGTCCAGAGGCATATTTGGGCCATTTTTCTTCGAAAATGAGCAAGGAGTGGCCGTTACAGTTATCGGGCCATGTTGAACGAATTTTTGTTCACAAAAATTGAAGAGGATGATATTGGCAACATTTGGTTTCAACAGGACGGCGCTACGTGCCACACAGCCGAAGCTACACTCGATGTTTTGCGCCCTGTTTTAAAAAAAAAGTTATCTGGCTATAGTACGTACGAGTATGTTATCCTGCTGATATTCGATAGGCGAGCCTGTCAAATCAAAGAATACAGGGCTAAAGAGACCTGGACAATAATCATTTTGAATCAGCGTATAGGATCGTCTTAAATAGACTAAAGTCATAGACACTAACGTGCGGATCATGTCACAGTTAGGAAAATTGTTTATCACATCATTCCGTCACAAAGTTGTGTCGAATAAAACATTGCGAAATGCTACTGGATATTTTCACCACGTGACACTTGATTAAATAGAATAGGCTGTATCGGTCCCTAAAGATAAGAAGAACCCACAGGTTGATGGATAAACGAGATTGCCGCATCGTACCAAATCTATCTAGTGGACTTTATTTATAACTGTTTTAGATAGTCGGTTTTGGAAAATACAGAAAATCATTCCATTACCAAACTGCGATAAGCCGCCGCATGACCCATCCTCTTGCTAACCATTATGTCTGATAGATACCATCAGGAAATTGCTAGAAAGCACTATGGGTAGGAGAAAGCGTGAAGCTAACAAATAGACAAAAGGTAGATGGTAGACATTTATGTCATTGCCGCAACAGCAAGGCAGGCAAGGAGATGATACTCCAACGTTTACTGCGCTGTTGTGAGTTTGCACGTCATGAACACTTTCAACTCTGCTAAATTGATGGAACATTGTGAAGCTACCTATTGGACTTGATGCAGAACTACTTCGCCGAGCGTATAGTTTTCTATAACACTGATAACGGTCGTATATGTAGTTACCGAATGTGATCTTAAGTTTCGTCTGTCCGAGATTTAATTGCCAAATAGCAGCCTTCTAACAGCAATTAAGCAATATGAATAGAATAGGAAATATTATAGAATTAATACCTCTTCCACGTTTAATATTACAGTAACTTGGCGAATTTTTCGGGGGATGTGTACTTAGGTGCGAATCGTGAAGTATGCTTGGCAGAGCGTCGGGCCATTGGTATCCATCAAGATTCCATACCACTAGCTTCGTAACAGCAAAGAAAAAAGTCCTTGATGTCATTGCATACTGGGGAAGAGTACCTCAGGTCTGCTTCGGGTCCTAAAAAAGGATGAGTCAGATCTTGCAACTGACAAGAATTCTTTCTCTCTGGTGCCACGGTAATCAGTAAGCCTCCATAGCTTTGTCCTGGACTAGTTAATGGTGAGGCCTCTATGGAGACCACATGATGGCAGCGAATAAGACCCAAACCGCAGGAATCCTAGTTAATGAATTGATGTTTGTGCTAGTGGCGGACTTCGGGCTACCAACCGCTCTTCTCTTGTTGATATTGCTAATCCAATAGAGCTAGCTGCCATTGTTCTAGTGTGAGATTAATACAATCAAACTCAATACCAGCACACGCTTGTGGAAATGTGCCTGTGGCTTTAATCTTTGAAAATCTTGTTATTTTGTCATTTTATTACCATATTTGGTTGATACTGTTGTTGTTACTGTTTTTTTTTCTTAACTCAATCCAAATATAAATCTTAAGCTTGTTAATTGATTGTTACATTCTTCTCCTTTTGTGTAGGGGTTTCTCACTTTTATTCAGTTGATTATAATTTTTTTCGTCTAGAGAAAAAAACAACAACAATAAAGCATTTAACTCTTTGTTGCTACAGTTCCTGGTATTAATAATGATTTTTGTTTGGTGAATACTAAAGAGAGAACTAAACCAAATGTTGTGTTTCCACATAAATGTACATGCACATACATATTTAAATACATACATACATAAATGCATTCATATGCATGCACTATGCTGTTTGACAGTTTGTTTTTGTCACCTTTTTGCTGTCATAGTTGTTGTTCTTCTTCTTACTTCAACTCTTCTGCTACATGATGGGTGACACTTTTCTTGTTCTAACCATACATTTGTTGCCTTAAAAAAAACTTTACTAAAAATAAAAAATTGCTGTTGGACCACAACACAAGAATAACCTTTTCTCAAATGTTGTACGATTGTGAGTAACTATTTGTGATTTTTGAATGTGTTTGTTGTGTTGGGGATACCTTGTAATTTAATGAAATTATGTTTAACATTGTTTTATTTTAATCATGGACTTTCCCGGAATTTCATTGAAGAACAGGTGATTCGTGTTTTTTTCTTTTAATTTCATTAATCTGAAGAAATGTTTTATTGTTAGTGTTTGTTAAAAGTTTGTTGTTTTTAGTCATTTAAATTTTGGGGACATTATTTAACTTCATGGTAGGGGGTTTGATGTTAAGATTTATTTTGAGCTTGTCTTTGTGTTTGTTAAAATTTATGAGGGTTTTCAAACAGACTTATTTACTGTGTTGGCAATTTTTCAATAGAAACGATAGATTTATATATTTTTAACGGAAACTGCTAATAAGTACATACTCTCCTTTAATGCTACGAAGTTATATCTCCAAAAAAGCAAAGCTTAGAAGTTACTGAAGTAAAAGTGATAATTTACGTAATGCTTGTATTATAGTGTGAAGTAACCTTTAGTAATACCTCTTTTAAAGCCGTGTGTGTATGCAATCTAGACATAAAATTTATACATATATAAAGCATTGGGGTTTTTTAGTGATTTTCATAAAAATTGTTTCTAAAGTCAGTCGTCCAGTTTGTGAAAATTTAATTTTGATTGTAATAGTATTACCAATCAATAATCGTCCTGTTCTTGGAGTGTCCTTGAATATTAAATAGAGATTTTTGCATCCACTACAGAAAAGACTGGTTCCTGAGTTTTGCAAAGATCTTCTTGCCGTTGGCGTGGTGTTCGGGCTGAAAAAAAAACGAATTGGTTTATTTTGTATTCAGTTACGGTAAATCCCAGAAGCTATTGTGCGTTAACAAGACCGATTTCTGGATACTCATGGGATCGTTTACAATACATGGTGGTCTAAATATTTTCTTTTTAAATATTAAACATTTCTAATTTTTGTTTCTTTTTATTTATGTATGTATGTATATACGTATATACATATATATGTATAGAGATATATTTGCATACAAATGTACACTGCATTGGTTCATTTCCAGCATACGCTGCAGAAATCAGCGGTAAATTTTAATCCTAAGCACTTACTATATCAATTTTATTTTTCCATACAAAGTGTATGGAAGAAAACTAAATAATGATGTCTCCACAATCCACACGGACGACTTGAGTAAAAAATTTATATGAATTATACTCAGTTATTTGAGTGGTTTCTATGGAAATTTTATACTCAAGTCAATCGTCTGGATTGTCCAACTCGCAATTTATTAACTTTCAAAGTTTTAATTCAGCTGCATGTCGATTTACTCGATTTCATACAGAATTCTACGTAATTCTTGGTTCATCAGTAAGAGCTTTTAAAGTGCGTACTTATTTCGTAATTTTTGAAACGCCAACCGCTAAATATGTACATGCATACTTCAAAAAGATATAGGTATGAATATTTTTTCTAGGAAATTCAATTCAAAAATTGTCAAGCTGCCGAGTCATATAGCTACGATAGCTTATATAATAGAAAATTTATGCATTATTGAAAATTGAGCATTGGAATATAAAAAATGCATAATTTTAATACATTTTGTATGGAAACTTCTCGCTAATTTCAACCTCAAACCGAAAATCTATAGATTGCTGGAGTAATTAAAATAAAATACTTCTTAAAATTTATTCGCCACGTTATCTCTGGAACAGATCAATTGATTATAATAAAATTTGATGCTAGTCATATTTTCAAAAATATTCAAAATCTATTGAAGCACACACACTTTGCAATCCTCGTTCATATCGGTTCAGCCATTTACAAGTTATGAAATGGTTACATATAAGCAAGCACTTACAACCATGCAGACATCATTGTGGAAACAACCAGAATAAGTTCCCGGGATCCAAAAATATCGAGATCTCATGAAAACTCGGTATTTAAAAAGCAAGTACTTATGACTAAAATGTTTCTATGCCTAGATTGGTATTTCACTTGTGCACCTGAAAAAATACTTTTGCAGAAAATGATTCATTCTAATATATCTACATATGTACATACTTATGTACATATGTATTTGCAAAGTGAAAGAAAGACTTTTTGTAATTCGACACCTAAAGGAAGTTACCTTGAATGCATTTCTTATTTTTTTCTGCAGTTCAAAATCCACAACAACGATGACGACTAACTTACTGGCTGTGTGTATCTTTTACATATCTTTGACATTTATAGGTTTTCTTTTGATTTCATTCATAAACGTAACGAAAAACAAACACACTCATATACACATCTGTACATAAACCAAAGCCATCAATTGTAAAGAAAATATTTGCAGTCTGTTTCCTATTTCTTTCTGCTGTTTCTGGTATTTGTTTTTGTTTTATTTTTTTCTGTTAAAGAAAGTTTGTTTATAATCAGCGTTGCCGTTTCGGTTATTTATAACTCAAATTGGTTATTTTATTTTCAATGTGTATTTAGTTATTTACTTATGTATTTATTTTTAATTGGATTCTTTTTGGCATCAAAAACTTAAATGACTTCTACATATTTTTTATTTATTGTAATTTAATATATAACAAAATTTGTTTTTTGTTTTTAATATAGCATGATAAAATGCCTAAAACTAGTTAACATTCGTTAGAAGTTTTATAAAAGAACTAGGTATAAAATTGGCAAAGTCAAATTTCTCAAATTGAAGAAAATACTTAAAATTCGATGAAAGCTACCAAAAGATTGCATTATAAAAAATATATTTTTAAGGGTACTTGAATATGTGTATTCCTTTTAAATCCTCTTTTCCTTCTCGCTGAATGTAAGAATTGCACCGAAAAAAATGGCTTAATGGAAACAGGTACAGACTTGCGAAATCTTCTTTCTCCTCAAAATTGGAGAATACTTTGTTTTTCGAACAAAATTCTTTATTATCAATTTAAAATTCCAATTATAACTTACGCTGTAGTTTTGTATATGTAATAATAAAAAAAGTATTTTACTTGTGTTTTGTTAATTTTAACTTATATTGAATAAACGTTGCGGTATCGTCGATATTTTGTTTCCCTGATTTGGTTACTTTTGAATAAAATTTTGGTTACAAAATTTTTATGTTGTGTCGTGGCAACACTGTTTACAATGTAAACTCTTCGTGAACTCACTTTATATAAACATAAGTGCTCTTGAGAGCATGAGCACATTTAAATGACCAATCAATGAATTATAACGGTCAACTTTTTACATCTGTTCTGTCATCAAAAACGATTGATATTTTATGTACATTGTAAATATATTTACAAAGTCGGCAAATTTTGTTTGAATATACATACATACATGTGTATGTGCATATATACATATAACATGCCATTCAAAATTATTGATTTTTAATTTTTACGAAGGAAAATAAAATATGCTTGGGGTAATTCATAAATTCATAGTTATTGATTACTCAGCTGTACTTAATAGATTTCATTTATTTGGTGTCGTTTTTTTCTGCGTGTATGCATAAAAATATTAGTTATTCACAAACACTTAAAATTAATTAACGATTAAACACGCATAAGCTAACTTTATAAAATAATAAATCATTCCATTTCATATAATCAAAAAACCATAAAATTTATAATTTTTTATAACAAAAATTCTTGTCTTTTTATGCTATTCAATTTTTATTAACTGTTAACTAATTAATTTTAAATCAATTAACTTATTGGACGGAAAAAATGAAAATTTAATACAAGCACTGATTTGAAACCAACAGCATATCATAGTTTTTTTAATTTTCTAAGTAAAACTAGAAGATAATAAACATAAAAACTTGTCCAAAGAAAAAAACATTCGTAAACTAAAATAAAGAAAAACACCTTTATTGGACATGACAACTATAAATTCGACCACCATAAATGGTTCAGATTGTTTGTATTTATTTTCTTTTGTTTATTTTTACAATTTAAATGTCACACTGAACACCTGCTGGGGTCCCAACGCTCAATGTAGGAAAAAAGAGTATCAACATCGTTTTTAGTGGCATTTATAGGCAGTCTGTTAATTATGGTCTTCATTGGATCACTAAAAATTACTTTAGTTTGTTTTTTTAAAGGAAATAAATGTTTATTGGAATTGACTTATGAAATGATTTATGAGAAATATAAAGCGCCACAGTTCATTATCATTAGGTTATTTTTTACACAAAATTTAAAACACTTAGGTGCTGTTCATATATTCTGTAACGCAATTTTCGATAACGTATTTTAGTAAGTTTTCAACATAGAATAAAATAGGGGGAAGATCTGGTCCAAAGGCACTGCGACACCTGATGGATCTTTTGTGCCAAGTTTTCAACATAAATTACGAATTCCATAACAAATTTCTAATCTCCACTAGAGTTTTTCAAGGGAATTTCTGTGGGTGGGGTTTAAGTTTTTACGGAATGTATAATTTATGGTGAATATTTTTGAGAGTGCCGTACGAATGGATTATGAATTTGTTAGGATTATGTTTTGTTATATGTGGATTTTATTTGCCAAATCTCGAGATTATGTTCCAATATTCAAGGACAATTATATATATATATATATATATATATATATATGTATATTTATATATTGTTTTATACATAAATAAATTTTAGGCTTTAAAATTTATATTTCACTTAAATTCCAAAAATTCGACATTAAGTTCAAAACAAAAGAAAATACAATACAATTTAGTATTCTGTATTTTTGGCCAATTTATTGTATGAAAAGATTTGTTAACATTCTTCGAAAATTGTGAGTGACATTTTTTATAATATTTTGTAGAATTTAATTTTTTTATAAACACGTTTAATTTTTTAGTTTAAAAATTGCGAGTGACATTTTTTATGATATTTTGTAGAATTAAATTTTTTTAGAAACACGTTTAATTTTTTAGTTTAAAAATTGTGAGTGACATTTTTTTATGATATTTTGTAGAATTAAATTGTCTTTAGAAACACGTTTAATTTTTTAGTTTAATCTACTGTATAAAAGTGTATTTTTAAAACTTTTTCTTTTTCAAGTGAACTGCTCCTTAGAGACCTTCATCTGCTTTCATTTGTTTTATAACAAAACAATAAAGACAAAAATAACCAAACAAATTTTTGTTCTTCACATTTACTTATTTTTAACAATGAACTAATTCACACAATCTCAATTGCCTCTAAACAAAATCATTAAATTAAATATCCAAAATTGTATCTCAGCCAGGGATGATGAAGTCAATTCAATTGTCCTTTTTTTGGTACAATTCGCATTGCACGAATACTGCAGTACTACAGTGAGATATTCAGTGAAATTTAAAAATTTCCCTTCTTACCATATTTTTTTATCTAAAAATATTATTTTTTTATGTAACGTCGGGAATGTGGAACGAATTGATTCATAGTAAAATAAAAAAAGGGAGAAGTCGATTTTATGTAAATACAGTATCAATTTGAAAGCTATTAAGCTGGCTCGAATCCGAGGATTGATTATGTAAAATTCGAATAATATAATTTTTTTAATTATTATAATGGACAAAAAAAGGGTATTAGTGTAATATATTAGTTTTTATACTATTCGAATGCATCTAAATGCATTTAGGAGGCGAGAGCAAGAATTTAAATACTTTATTTTCATCACGCGACATATTTTTTATATAATTGTTTATTCCTTTAGAACTCCGCGTTTATCCATTTAAAACCAATTTCTTTTTTATTTGAAAGGGTATAGTACTTCCATATTGGACACGATGCTTAAATTTTTTATTTTGCACTTGATGTTTTCTGTTTTGGATTTGGATTTCCTACAAAAATGTTTACCACTAATAAAACTAGTACAAAAAATATTTAGTACAATTAGAGTCAAAAAAGTACAACATTTTTACTCAATTAAGTACAATTTTGAAAATATAATTTATCATCCCTGATCACAGTTCCCCCAAAAAAAAGAACACCAATTACATATACGAGACATCATCTTTAAAATTGTTGTATACTTCGTCTATTGGTAATTTATGTTTCACAATTTGTCAACACATTATTAGCATGTTAAATATGTTTAAGAGGGAATCCCCCTCAATATCCCAAAACCATTTAAACATCCCCTATTCTTAAATGAAAGGGCGCTTACGAAAGAGCCCAGAAAATAAAATATTATATATTTACGGAAATATCAAGTGGTTTTTGTGTTAATAAATTTTATTTATTACTTTGTATTTCTCTAGAGTATTTTCAATGTATTTCAAGCTTAAATTTCTAAGGTAGACAAAATGTTTTTTTTATTTTCTTATCTTATTGCTTGTTTAAGTGACAAATTATGTGAAACTCTTTAAGAAAAATATATTTATGTACTCGTTTTTTTTTGTTTAAATGTTTCTGAGATAGAGTTATGAAATGCAAACGGATATTTTAATATTTAGTAGCCAATTTCCCACAAGTTTTAAATTACCATTATTGTAAACAATTTTAATTTATTGTTAAATATGGAATTGATACTTAAATTATAGATCCGCTTCCATTTTCTCGTTTGAAAGCATATTTCAGGAATTATAGATAATTTTTAATATTCTGTTAAAACTTTAATTTAAAACAAAATTTAGTAAGTTAGTATAAAGTAACTGCGTAACTGGAAACATTGGTTGAATAATAAATCTGAAATGGAATTTAAAGAAAACAGAGCTTCCGGGAAATTTCTTCAAGCATATGCTGGTTAGAGGTAAAATCACTTATAATATCTGAACATCAGCTTTTAAACAAACATATTAAAATCCTCGCCGCGATTTAGGACCAAAGTACAACTAGAAGGGTGATCACACCAACAACCAGTCCTGGTCTGAACGAAAAAGTTTTAAGAATTAAAATTGATGTCAATCAAACTCTTCACAAAATAGTGAATAATATTTATAAATTTTGAGTAATTCAACATTTAATTTTAGTAAGTAATTAAATATGGATTTTTCGTCATTGCTTGAACTTTAATAATCATAAAAAAAATAATTGTATATGCAGTTTTCCTAACTGAAATCAGATATCAGTTTTTTCTGCGATTCTTTAATTTTTTTTATATGGTTTTCTTTAGTATATGATTCATATTGAAATAATTGTCTATAAGCAATTTTATAAACATTAAAAATTTGAATCCAAATCATGTTAACACGAAACCATATTGATTTACAAAACTGAATGCAATTTCACATTGCCCAATTGCACTCAAAATATTTGAAACTTTTAAATAAATGGAAAGTGTTTGAACTGCCAAGACACCACAGTGACGACTTAAAAAGAATGTGTCAACCACAGCAAAATTATAAATAAAGTTCCCTTTATGGTAACATTAAACTATTTTGTAGCAGGAACGGATCCAGCTTAAGCTTTCGGGGGAGGATAATACGTTTAGAATGAAATGAGAAATAAAGGTGTACTATTTTATTCGCTCTTTTAGAGGGTGGTAGGTGTGCCTTTTTACCCACAAAGAAAATTAAAAATGTCAACTCAAACGATTGAAAACAAAGACTAAAATTAACTTAATCTCTAATCTTGAATCCAAAAAATATCCTTTAAAGCAATGAAACTAATCGTAGGGCCGATAGCTTATGATTTGTTGAGCAAGAATATTTAAAATTTCGGGTGCCGGCAAATCATGTTGGTCATTTATAACGGCCGTTATGCGAGCACATTCCTTAATATAGTTCTCCAGCTCTTTCATATTTGGCGGCTTATAGGGATCTTTAGCTTGCAGTAATTGCAGACACTGGCCCGTCATATTGGCCAGCTGAGATCTGGGAGGACTGAAAACTTCATCTAGGTCATATAGTTCTAAAGGTGGAGCAGCTGGTTCACTAAAGACCGGAGGAAATGTCTAAAGATGACATTAATATTGTATAAAATACTTGCCTACATTCCCGCTAGAAACTCCATACTTACCGCCAGTTGCGATGAAGGTAAGGGAATTTCAAATTGAGGTTTTATTATTCTCAAAGGTTCATATTTTACACTCAGCTGTTGATAAGCACTAATGACATCCTTCAACAAACGATTGCTCAAGCCACACAAAGTCATATCAAACATTTGTTTGAAATCTGCCGGAATTTCTGAACCTATAGAATCAATTAAACAGGCCTTGGGTAAATCGGCTATAAAGCCAATATCGCTAAAGGTTCTATTCTCATTAACCTTTGCAAAAGAAAATAATTTATATAAAAATAATTTTAATTTATCTAAAAACATCTTAATTATAAAAACAAAAGAATTTGTAGATTCATGATTTGAAATCGAGACATACAACTCCTTCCTTCTTTATTTTCCGAAGATCCAACAACTCACCTCTACATCATTAAAATCCAAATGATTAAATTTTATATCATTGCTACCCAACAGCTTCACTATATAATCCAATATAGCATCATTGGTCTTATCACTGGTTAAATATTTATCATGAAACATATAGCCTGAACCCAATGCCAATATTTTGCCCAGCTTCTCATTGCAATAATATCCCATTAAAGGACGATTGAATGGGTAGACGACTGGACCAGTTGTCATCAAAACATTGGCCGGATCGGATATATTTAGAGTGGCTCCATATGGATATTGAAAATGTAACTTATATTTTTCATCACTAAAGTCATAGTCCACAATATCGACTTGTTGTTTTAATAAATAGCGCCACATCGATTCACACACTATACCACCGCCAATGCAACATTCTTTCGGGTGAAAGTTTTTATAGTAGTGGGGTCGTATAACTGTATCTGAGTAAAAAATGCGCCATTCATATAACTTAGAAAATTTTCTGAGCAAAAATAAAAACTATGGAAAAAATCATAGTTGCTAAGATAAGTTGTATTTAAAGAAGAGTGAAAGAAATAATAAGCTATTTAATGATCTTATTTTGTAAAATGAAACATTTTGAAACGCTTCAAATTTGTATGAAAGTACTCCCATTTTTTTATATGTATGTACATAAGTATGTACATATGTATGTATACATATATAAGTATTTTCCATGCAAATACTAAACGTTTAGAAACGCTTCACTTTACAAAATGGGATAAATATTACTTTTCTGTCAAAAAGTTACTTGATTTTGATATGTTATTAAATCAAAAATATTTTTTTATTCGTACCACTGTTTATATTAATTCCATATTGCTCCAGAAAGAAATTAACATTAGTGTTGAACTCATTTTCACCACCCTCGCCCAATACCACCCACAGTGAGCCACCGTTTTCGATATAGGTTTTTAATACTTGAAACTCATCTTCTGTAAAGTGATCTTGTGGACCAGCCAAAACAAAAATGTTTACTTTTGATAATTTATCCAAATTTAATTCTTGGTCATTTCTAAAAAAAACTCACAACATACACATATGTACATAAAATGTGGATTTAATAATTTTTATAGTAAACTTACTGTTCTATATTCCACTGAGACTTTAATTTTCGGTGTAACATTTTGTAATTATCGGAAATTTGAAAACGTTCATTTTTGGAATTATTAAAACATATAGTAGACTTTAAAGACATTTTTAGTAAAATTAAAACAATAAGTACGTAAAAATATTGCAATATTAAGTTTAGTGAGCCAAAAAGTTAAAATTGTTTGTTTTCATGTTTGGCTGGCTTTTTGTTGCTAGACTACCATTCTGTAAGAAACATAAGTGTGAAAATGTATTGACCATACTATCTTGCTTATTTCAGACAACAACCGTAAAGATATTTTGCAAGACACCTCTGTATAAAAATACAGGGCTGCGTGCTTGGTAATACATTTATTAACAACTATGCTTTGGTGTATGCCTGTCAAGTGCTCATTTCGAGCGACTCTGTTCCTTAACTTCGCTGCCAGTCAAACGAACGAGTGATATTTTCATCGCCGCCGTGTGTGGAAATTACGAAATTTTGTTAAAAAAGAAAAACTACATAAATTACAAAAATGGCTTCAATTTGTGGACGCATGGCTTTACGTGCTGCCGCACGCCAGAATGTCACATACACTCCAGTTCGTTTCTGCAAAAGTAAGTTCAAAAGCTTCAATAATTCATTTTCTTCTCCACCTAGAGAAAAAGTGAAAAACGAGGCTTTGACTACTGTTTATGCCAAATTGTTAGGAAAAGGTTACATAATTAATGAAAAATTGTTATTTTGACGAAAAACTATGTTTTCATATATTGTGGATTAAAAGTTAAAAAAAATTGTTTTGGCCAACCAGAAAAGTGGTTGGTTTTATGTAACACTTTTCAACAAAAAAAATGCAACAAAAAAAGTCGGGTAAAGAAAATCCAATAATAAATAGTTCAATCAGAATATGGTAAATGTATGAAACAGAAACTTCTTGATTTTCTTTGTCTATGTTTTATTTTTAAATTTTGTTATCTTTTTTGCATAATTGCCAAAAATTACAAGATTGTTATGTACAACTTGCAGCAGATGCATTATTTATGTAACCTTTGTGTCATTTAATTTTTCTTTTTTTTCTATGTTTTGTTATCGCCTGGCGTGGTTACTATTGCTTCATAGATATTAGACCTTATTGCGGTTGTCGTATTTCCGCCTTCGACTTAGACAGTGTGTACTGGATTAAAGAATAAGTTTGTGCCCTTCTTAAATCTAGTACAACTTGTCAAAGGCGGAAATACGACAACCGCAATAGGGCCCATTGTCTGTCCTCTTATGTTGTGTTGCAGTTATTACGTGGGGTTAATGTAAATTATTTTTTCGATGAATTATGATTATTAAGCATTTTTTGAATATAATAAAAACAGTTTTAATATAAGATCTTTAAATTGCCAGACAAATTGTGTTATAAAATTTTTAATTGCGAAAAAGTACTTTTGTCGGCGACCTCTATTTTTCTGTAGGCGTGGCTCTAAATTTAAAGTAATTTTTAATAAATGCCTAATAACACAGGGTATTACTTTGTGCTAATAACTTGCACATTAACTTTCGGAACGCAACTCAAATTAATATAATATTAAGATTTATCAAAAATTCTTTCTCGGAAAGATCTGTTAAGTTGTTCAAATATATATTATGGTACACATACCTTGTTTAGTTATTAACAAAACTGCAATAACTAAAAAGAAACTTGCGAATTATGTAGCAAGAGATAACGCGAATTCCATTCTTCTAGTTGTTAGTTTACGGCCGAGGCAACAAAGGCAATGAGCCTTTGGTAACTATTTAATTACCAGGTATAATTTGTTTATGATCGCTCGAGTCTAATTGGACCTGCCGGCACAAAAAATGGAAGAGTAAATCACGTTATCAGCATGTACCTTATAATCAATCCACCCTCATTCTAGTTGTCAACATCAACGTCACGTTAATACAATACCAAAAAATTAGGACTTTCTTACTCGCTCTCGAGAACAATTTTTTGCTACTGACAGTCTATTTCTGTTCTCTAAGGTCTAGAAAATAACATGAGCCTATCAATAGTAGTCGGATGTTTTCGACAACGGGTAGCCAAGCCCCAGTTTTTTTGTGTTGTATTGACGTAACGACAATGTTAACAACTGGAACAAGGGTGAATATAAATTCGTGGACCTATGACAAAATTTTTTTTAACTATTTAATTTTTCTTTCTTAAGTTTTAAATTATTTATTCGGTCTTTATAACTTTTTCTATTTCAGTGATGAATGATCCTTTGGAACACGCTACTGGTCTTGAGAAGCGTGAATTACTGGCCAAAGCTGCCGGTAATGATAATCCCTTTGACATGAAAGTGTTCAAACGTGGCGCCGGCACAAAGGAAAATCCCAACCTAATACCCTCTGCCTTCGAAGCCCGTATCGTGGGCTGCATCTGTGAGTATATTTTCTTTACAAAAATTCCGTACCATCATGTTTACAGTAAATAATTTTTAGATGACAAAATTATGCTTTTCAAAAATAAGTGTCATATTTCAAAATTCTCTATTTTCTACAATTCCAGGCGAAGAAGATCAAACTTACGTACAATGGATGTGGCTACAGAAGGGTACTGCCAAACGTTGTGAGTGTGGTCACTGGTTCAAATTGGTTGAAAAGGCTCCCGTCTAAATTAATTTAACATCCCTTTACACACCATTTATTAACAAATGTCGTTCTGTTTTCAAAACTTAATATAAATAAAAGATATTTAAGTTAAAAGTAACCTCAAACAATAAACCAAAAGGAAAAAATGTGAATTAATTTCAAACGGAAACCGCAGTGCACTACCTACGAAACTCTTAAGATATGCCTTTGTTGCATAACTTTTGCCATCGGGTTACTTTTTTCTTTGCTAATTGAAAGACGTATATCAACAATAAATGGCTAGTTAGCAAGGCCATTATTTTAATGATAAAATACATATTAATTATATGAGAAAATAATACACGCTTGTTATATTTAAGGCCATAATAAAATATAAAAAAAATCTTAAGTGGAAACATCAGAAAGCAGAATCAAGTTTGTATTTCATAATATTTAATAATAATATATGCAATTGCTAGTAGCATACTTAATTTAATTATTAAAATAAATAAGAAATTATTACAGTAAAGCCAAAAATACAAATTACTAAATTTGTTTTATAGTTATTTGTATACGTTTGTAGTTGGAAAACAATAGATCAGAATATCCAGAGCATTTTGATCAATAAAACTAATAAAAGAACACCGAATAGTAATTATGCATATTCGGTTTAGTAAAAACTAATCGAAAGTTTACATTTCATTTATTAACAAAATATGAAATACAATCCCTCAGACTCCAAAAAATATGTTGCATGACAATAATAATACCTAAGTATGCCAAATAATAAATAATGCAGCTCCCCAGCTAAAAATAGTTGAAAATAAAGCAAGTCCTGCAAAGTAAAAAGGTTACATTCCGTGGAAAAGAATAATATAAACAAGCATATATATCGAGAATTTAAAAAAAGCGCAGTTTTAATCGAAAAAATCCTTATGGTAATAAGAAAAACTACGTAAAGAAAAAAATGAAAAAACTACATATATAAGATTAGCGTCACCAACAAAGCCCATGAAAGATTGCATCTTATTCGGAGGAGTAAAAGAAAATTCAAAGAACTAATTCTGGATTTACCCAAAAAGTTTACTTACAACTCAGCATACCAATGTGATTAGAAAAATAATGTTTGGTATCAAGAATTATAACTAAGTATTCCGCTCAAGAATATAACAAGGGTCAATGACAAACTATTTGTTTTAAATTTTCAGTTTTAGAGCATTTCTGATCTTTACGTCAAATTATTGAAAACTCCCTTTAAACAGCAATATAGCTTGCTGAGACGTTCAACAATAATATTTGCTATAAAATTCTATAAATCCATCTGAACACACCAAACGCAACTTAAGCGCCAGAAATAAGTCAAAATTTAAATTTGCTTAAGGGCCAGTTTATGACTTCGTATTTAAATGGTATTTATATTTAAGTTCTATTTAAATACGAAATTAAGTTTTGCAGTACAAACTTAAATAATATTTTAATGACCAACATTGCTGATCTAAGTTCTAAATATTTAAGTTGTGCGCACAAAAATACACAATCTTATGGTTTTGTTACCTTGTTGTTTCGCGCAACAAAGTAAAAAAAAATTTGCGGCCATTGAAAAATCAACATCTTTTGGGTTGCAATTTGGACTTCTTTTATTAATATTATTCTATATCTTCTTTCTTAATTGTTTTACACTTTTAAAACATTGCAGCAACCTATTACTGTTGTTATTTTCAGCCTGAAAAAGAATTCACATTCAGAATTCACAAAAAGAATGCAAATTAAATTTAAATGAAAATTAACTGAATGCGTATTTAAATATGAAGTCATAAACTGACCATAAGGGTTATTTTCACACAGACTTTTTAAGTTTTTATTTATTTCTGGACCTTTGATGTCTTTGAAGACGTATAGTAGAATTAAATGAAAATTTTTGTATTACATTTCATTCCGCTATATCGCCATTTAAGGCGAGAGAGCAGCAAACAAATCGTTAGAATATTATTAATTTGAAATAAATGTCATTTTGTTGTAGTGTAATAAAACAAAAAACGACAAAATTTTTCAAAATTAATTTCAAAAAAATACGGTATTTCAATCGAATATTCTACGATTACCAGACAGATTTAAAATAAATATAATATTTCAAATAAACATTTTCAAGATTCTTTAATATAAGAACAATGGCTTTAACTTTACGTCATATTTTTAAAACAACTTTTTTACACAAAAGATGTTTTACTCTTACTCAAGCATTATTGAAAGGTAAAAAAGTTATTGAAAATTGTACGGCAAGCCTCATTCCTTTCTAATTTTTATCCTTACTACAAAGAAATGCCTGATCCTTTAGAATTAGTTACTGGTCTACAGAAAAAAGAAATTAAGGCCTTAATGGAGGGTAATTGTGATCCTTTTCATATAAAAGTTTTAAAACGTGGAATTGGCTCTAAAGAAAATCCCACCTTAATACCATCGGCTTTTAACGGACGCATTGTGGGCTGTATATGTGTGTACAAGAAGTATGAGAGAGTATATTGTATTTCAAAATTACCTTTATGTTACAGGTAAGGATAATCGCTTTGTCAATTACATGTGGTTGGAAAAAGATTGCCCGAAACGTTGTGAATGTGGACATTGGTTTAAATTAAAGACAGTCGAAGGACTTTCTAGAGGTTTTTAAACACGTTTAAAGCTTTTCAAACATTTCAGATTTCTTTGTGTAAACTCGCCAAGAACAAATTTTGAATATTTTTTGTGGAATAATTAAAATTTGTAAAAACGTAAATACATTCTAAAAATTATGATGGATTTATTATAAAATTTTAGCTGACATTTTTAATAAGATTTTTTTTAATTTCTTTTAACACAACGTATATCCTGTCAATAAATATCCGCTATTTGCGTGCATATTTACTTCAGGATGTGTGCGATTAGGTAAAATTTGATACATACGTAACCAATTTGAAGTCAAATGTAAATTTGTGACTTTAGAGCTAGTTTTTAAATCTACGTAGAGCTGCATTAATACCTCTTTGCAAAGACTAAAAATAACAACTGGCCGCGACGGTTTAACAAGGGGTAAAAGTTCATTCACCACATTGGCGGGGTGTTCTTTAGCGGCGATTACCAAAGAATCAAATTTTTCCCTCATTAAACATGCGGCACGCTTGTTTTCTAGCTGCCATTTTTGTAAACTTATTGATTTGGAAGCGTCGCCAGATTCGGCAGGCGTTTCTGAGGAAGCTGTAAAAAATTTCAAACATTTTAATAATTAAAATATAATCAGTTTATTTATTTACCTTTATCTTCATCGTTTAACTTTTGTTTCTTTGCATTAGGCTCTGCAACTTCTGTTGCATGGTTAGTGTTTTCAGAGTTTTCCCCGCTTTGATAAAATTCCCTTAGCACTGAATATATATTAACTGATATGCATCTTTGCAATTGTTCCTCCGGTAAATTTAAGGCTAAAATGGCTTGTTTTTGTGGCACATTGCCAGGATGCATATGTATTAATTTAGCTTTGGTTTTAGCACCCATAGAGTTAAGGAAAGCCGCTGGCAAAAGACCATTTGAGCCACTTTCATATAACAAATAATTGCCAAATGCTGAAACACCCGAATAGGATATTAATTGGGAAAGGGTGTCGACACGTAATCCCATAACTTTGTCAGCATCTTGACGATAGTGTATTTCGGAAATTAAACGTATAGTGGGCTGTCGTATTTGTATATATTCAAAATATTTCTTTTCCTTTTTCTTCAAGTATTTTTCTTGCGAATATTCGGTTTTATTATGAAAAGTTTTAGAGTTTTCGACAATTTTCTCTATAATCTTAGAGCTTTCACTTAATTCATCTCTCAGCTTGTCGATATCTTCCGGCTTGAGGGCCTGTGAGTCGCCATCGTCTACAATGTTGCGATTGTCTTCGCCACTAGATGAAATTCCTAATACTTCCCTTATATTACGCAATTCCAACTCATTGCACAATTCTAAGGAGTAAAGTTTTTGACGACCCCTATGCGATTTTCCCAATTCTTCTTTGGGACACATTTTAAAGGTAGCATCATATGGTTGATCTAGCAAAGCTTTCAGCTCTAGCTGATCTTTGCCTAACGTAGCTGTGGTATCCAAATTTCCGAATTTCTGCAATTTTGTATACTTTTGTCTTTGTATGACAATATAATCACCGAGTTTTATTTTTGGTTGGTTTAACGTTGCCATTGCGAATTTAATGTTAGATCAAAACCTATAAATGCATATGTACATATACTAAATTAAAAATTAAATTTTATTTTAGACCCCACAGTATTCTCTGTGTTTTGAACACAATCTTCTTTTCCTGGCGATTGTCAAAAACACGTGTAATTAAAGTTAGCATCTCTGTATACATGCATATGTATGTCAGTGACAAGTTGTCACCTTAATTTAAACTTCTTTTTTTAATTTTTTATGATTATCTGAATAAAATCCCAGAATATGTATATAATTAAAAAAGCTATAAATTAGAGAGAAACTAATCAACTGAAAAATAATTAAGGTTTTTGCTTATTAAGGAAGGTATAGTAAATACAAATTTTACTATAAAGTGCCACCATTAGAGCTAAAACTTCAACAATACAGAAACAGCAGAAATTTTTGTTTTTGTAAATCGCAAAGTTGTGTACATATGTACATATATCAAACAATATACATATGTACAATGAAAAAACAACCATACACAATATGTTCAGAATACCCAGAATATAATAAGCAATATAAGCCAGCAATATAGCTTATTTTATTTGCTGTCAAACTCAATATAAAAAGTTCTATGGTAGTTTGAAATTTTCAATATTTTTTTGTGTTAACAGGCTCACCATGCTTATTATTCAATGCATATACCCAATTTGTCGCTGTTATTAATTTAATGTGAATATAAAATTAAAAGAAGAACGTTAAACCTTAAAGGAGATCTATGGTTAAACGCAAAACATTTTTTTATGTAAAATTTCCGTAATATTGCACGATTTTCAATAAGAAATATAGTTATTCAAATCAAAAATGGCTAAACATCATCCGGATTTAATTTTCTGCCGTAAACAGCCAGGAGTTGGTAAGGTAAACCATTTCTATTTACAAAAGAAAGTACACACTATTTCTAATACTGTAGCTATTGGACGTTTGTGTGAAAAATGTGATGGCAAGTGTGTTATTTGCGATTCGTATGTAAGACCCTGTACTCTGGTCCGTATATGCGATGAATGCAATTATGGCTCTTATCAAGGACGATGTGTGATCTGTGGTGGGCCCGGTGTATCAGATGCTTATTATTGCAAAGAATGTACCACACAGGAAAAAGACGTATGTAGATATTTAGAATGGCAATAATAAATCTTACAATTTGTTCGATATTTCAGAGAGATGGCTGTCCCAAAATTGTAAACTTGGGTAGTTCAAAAACAGATCTGTTCTACGAACGTAAAAAATATGGTTTCAAACAAAAGTGAGTTCAATGAAAAATATTTAGTTAATATATAAGTAAATTTTGATTTTTTTCTATTTCCAGCTACTAGCATTTATATTTTTTACTACCTCTTTGTTAAATATAGAAATTCTTTTAATAAAAACATTGAAAATTTGATTTTAATTATATGTATGTATATTTTAATTTATATCTCATTGACCAAGTCCAAATGGAATTATATTTTGCAAAATTGTCTTAAAATACGAAAACAATTTTTACGCGCTACCTTCCAAGGAATACTGCAAGCACAGTTTATCGAATTCTGCTGTTTTTTTGTCAAATTCCTTAACGAACTCGCTTTTAGGATAAAATTGTCTTAATTGTTCTAAATAACGTTGTATGGTCTCTTGAGATTTACCCGTTAAGTGTGATAATACCATCATATTGATCAGAGTATCATAATCATTATGCTTTTTTGTTAAGGACTCTCTCAGAACAGCCTCAGCTTCTTCATATCTCTCCAAACCCAAATGTACTACGGCCTGCCCATTTAACAATAGAGGTGTGGGCTTGTACTTTTCGCAAAATTCTTGATAAATGTGAAATGCATCCTGCATTTGCTCGGTTCCCAACGACAAGGCCACCCAAGCTTGACCCAATTGTGTTAAGGTATGGTCATCTGAGATTTCCTGCATTTTGCCTACAAGTTGTTTAGCCAAGTCGACACGGTTAAGACGCAATAAACATTGTACAGATAATGCCATGGATTCTAAATTTGTAGAACCGTGTAAAATTTTCAAAGCATTTTCAAATTGTTGGTCATAACAGTACACAATGGCGGTGGTTATACGCCAGATATTAGTTTCATCTTCCTCTACAGCTACTTTATCTGTTAGTTTTTCCAAAATGTCCTCAATTTTATCGGGATGCTCGAAGGCTTCATTAACGTAACGTAGTGCCAACAATGGAGTGCTACTGTTTTCCTTAATGTCACTGGCTATTAAACGCCCTGAATCCATAGCCAAGTAAGATAAATACATGTATGATAACAGTTCTGCGCCGGCTGTGCCCTGTTCCGGCAGCACAAAGTTTACAGAACCCATGAAGTTTCCAATGTAATACTCATTACGGGCATAGAACAATGTTGAGTTGGTATCTTCTTCTTGTTGCATTTTACTCATGTTTCTGGTATAAATTTCTTATCTGCAGGTATGAGACTTCAATATCTTCTTTATATTAAATATAAATTATGATAATAAACCTTTATATTTAATAATTAAATTTTCTATTTCTTAACTCACTCAATATATGACGTGTTAAAATGTCAACAATATGTTATGAGGTGCGTTCAGTGTGAGAAAAAAAACGTCAAACTAATTTTTAGCAGAGATGATGCTTTTTGTACTGTAAATAATAAGAACTTTATGTAATTTAATATAATTTCGCGAGTAGTCGTATTGAATATAACTAAAATAAAATGCTAATTAAATAAGTTCAGTCAAAAACCCTAAATTTGCTTAAAACTCAAAACTAACGTTTTATTAAAAACTTTTGTCGACTATATAAATTCATCAATCTTTCAAGCGAATTAAATAAGCGATTTCAATTTTTTTCAAAAAATAACGGCTAGTCGCTAACATTATTGTATTATTTTGTAATGCAGCTAATTAGGACTAACGTTTGAATTGAATAAGCTGCTTCCATAGATGTTATTATTTTATTTATTTATTAATTTCATAACTGCAAATTTTTACGTATATATTGGCTTATAGCGGAATTTTGATTAGCACATTCTTCTATGATATCAAAATGATCATATACTTCGAATTCTTTATAAACAGCATCAATCTTTAGTTCTTTAAGCATATTGTAATATTCTTGTGATTGCTTCTTAAAACTTACACTATCATTCTCGGCAACTATTATGTGAATCTTTATGCCCTGTTTTCGATATTCTTGCAACAAATCCTCATTATACCGCCAACATAAAGGTGACAACTCAATAGTTTTTTCAGCATTTAAATGTAAAATATTATCTGGGTTACAGCTGTTTAAAGACCATAATTCCCGTAAATCATATAAGCCACTTATTAAATATATTTGATCAATTAGTTTTAAACGCCTTAAAGGTGCCAAAAATTCAATGTTAAATATTTGCATTGCTAAGTGTGCACCAGCAGAGTGACCACAAATTGAGATTTTGGGAGCTTCAGTTTCAGCGGCATAAGTTTGTAACCATCTGAAGGAATTACAAATTTGATCTGTAATTTCTTGTAAAGTAACATGAGGACATACATTATAGTCCATTAAGATGATGCGATAGTTTTGTTCGATTAAAGTATGAACTAAAGGACCCGAAGTAGTTTTATCCAATTCCTGCCAAAATCCTCCATGTATGTAAACAAATATCGGGGTACCTTGGAAAAATATAATCATATTATTAAACTGTTTCATTAAAAATGTTAAGCACACATTTGCCTAATAAACATAGTTTTATATGCGAACTTTACCTATCTCATGCTCCTTAAAGTAAATATCCAATAACTGATTATCATTTTCTCCAGCATAACGTACATTCAACAAAGTATTATAGACTTTACGGGCTCTCATTGTAGCTATTTAAATAGAGAATAAAAAAAATATATTTACGTTTTTCAAAAGTTTCATATATTTCAATTAAAACAGAACCTTTCCAAAAATTAATAATTCAATAAAATTAGTGAATTAATATTGTTTTTTTAATTTTAAAAAACAGAATTTACATTTAATGATTAGATATTCGAAAATATTAATATAATAATCTTTATTTAGCTTAATTTTTTATTATGAAACCTGTTGATCTGAAATTCAACATCATTCTAAAGAAGAATTAATTAAAAGCGATTTTCAAGTTTTTTTTAACTAATCTATTTTTTTACCATTTTCCGATACACTTATAAAATGTTTGAGAACTTCTTCATTGGGGTTTTCATACTGTTGAAATCTTTTTGAATATAAAGAGGGAGAATATTGTTTTTCTAAATCGAAATTCATCTTACAAAATTTAAATATAACAAAACCAAATAAGTGATCCCACTCAATGCTGATAAACAACTGAAAGTTGTAGCAAGATTAATACACAATTATAGAATTAAAGAAACCGAACAAGTAAAAACAAGTAACAGAATACTTACCACATACATACATAAATACATATCGTACTATTAAATGCAAACGGACTTAAATACACTTATTTATTTTAAAGGAGATGCTGAAAACGTTATAAAATAAGTAATAATAAAGTATTCTTTGCATTAATTTTAATTCTTTTTATAATATAGAGAGTTATATATTTTTAAACAAGACATGACAACACTTACTTATTTTTTTACATGAATGCAGTTACACCTTTTTGCATTAAAAAAATACATGCCTGTATTTACTCCCGTTTAAGTTTCTGTAATAAATGAGGCGTTTTTGATCGTAGGAATCAAAAATTTTACGTGTATGTAGTTTGACAAGACGAACCATAATCAATAAAAAACTGTATTTCGAATATTTGTAGTTATGTACTTCCGTTTTCATTTCAGGTGACGATGTATATAAATAATGTACACATGTTATTGATAACCATATCTATGTTTAAAGAAAATAAATAATGGCATAAATCATCTTTTTTTCATCTTTCTGTTGCTTGAAATTCGTTTTTAAACATTGGATTACTTGATACATTCGCCCAAATATAACACTATTCTACAATTATAATCTAATTGCAGAGCATCTATTTTTTATAAATTCTTTCTTATAGAATTAGATACACTTAACTATTTTTTTTACTGATTTCTTGTCATTGTTATAATTTCCCCTGTTCTGTAAACCAAATCCACATATATTGGAGAATTTCTTTTGAAATTAAAAAACAGCTTTAGATTTCTATTTTTATTTATTTTAATTAAAAATATATATTTTTATATGAATTTGTTATAAAAAAGTATCTTTCAAAATTATTCATATTTACTGCAAACATGATCAAAAATAAATAAGCAATTTTTATTTTTAATTATTTTTTTATAATCTTTCTTCTGCACCTACAAGCTATTAGTTTTTTTCATGTTTTTGTTTAAATATTTTGACGTTTAAAATTCTTATTTGTACTTCTTCTTCTGCAGTAAGCTGTTCGATTTACGGAAAACCAAATTAAAAATTATTCGGATTTGAGAAATCACTCGATTTAAAATCGGACCGTTTACAGAACAGGGGGAATGTTACCTACGGCTGCCCAGTCTGGTTTTACATAACTGCCAAACTCACAAAAAACTACAAAATATTTAAAACAAAAATTTAAAAATAATTCATAGTGCTTCTCCTAGATTCCCCACGGACTTACTGCACATTACCTTTAAATACAAAAAGATTGACTATTTTTGAAACAATAAGATATTTACTAAACAGTCACTATGAATCTTTTGTTAAAAAGAATCTTGCTAGTGAATGTTTTACCAAATTTCATTATAACATTTCTAAAGTTTGTATGTAGGTTTTGGTGACAAATTTTCCTCAAGACAGTGTTATTAACAGTTTCGTTATTGAATTTTTAGATTTAATTGTTGTAGTACGTTTAAGTAAAATCTCATAATATTTTACCTTGAACTTAAAAGATTTGTAAAAACTTAAAAAAAAGAATACAAATTATTCGGCATTCAGAAATTACTGGATTTATAATCGACACGGTTTACAGAACAGGGGGCATTATTTGCTTAATATTAAATCTAATGTTGAAACTGAACTTGAAATGATTGGATTTCTTTACTTGATACAGAACCATAAACAAGATACAGTGAAGGGTAGCACCGCGATGATAGTGACATACTTTCAAAGCATTATTTCCAAATATATTTTATTAAGTCATTTGAAATTACATATTTTATTGAGAAGTTTTTACTGAGTTGTAAAATTAACAAATAAATAATTTTCGATCAAAAACCTTAAAGTATTTGTTCACTTCACAAACTACTATAATGTTGTTGATCATTTTTATATAAAAATTTAGTTTTTAAACATGTTTATGGGGAAATTGCCAGCAACATTTCTACAAATTACAACTCATACGGTAGGCTGTGAATTTTACAATAGTAAAAAAATACCGAAACTAAATTAGTAAGCAAAAATACCTACTTTGAAGCTAAACGGCAGTACTGGTGTTAATACTAAATGACGAATCAGAACACGACTGTAACTTAGATCGAAAATCACTCGGGGGAAACACACCCATAATAAAAACGAGGAAAGGAACTCAAATCATAAGAGTTTAACAAAATAATGAAATTTTATGGAAATATGATAACTTGTTTCTGAAAGTGAGCCTCAAAATAAATGCACAAGAAAATACGTTCAAAAGGAAATAAATTGTTTTTTTTTTAAACAGCTGCACTTGACGTATATAAAGTTTAAATTTGTATGGACGTTACAGTTACGTTCTGTATCATCGTTAAGCTTCCAATAGACAAAAAAAACTTTTTTATTACTACATATGTTCCTTAATTCTGAATGGTCGAAAATAATGAATACACATTTTTCACAAAAAACATTAATTTTGTCACGCAATTCACAGGTAAATCAAATATGTATTGTTTAATAATTTTTTATTCTTTCAAAATAAAAATGCATTACATGTATTAAAGTTCGACATTAATAAAATGTTTTAAAAATATAAATTTTATTTATATAAAATTTAAGTTTTTCTTATTAGTTTTCTTTATACTACATATTTACTCTGTTTTACTAATAATCGAGTTTAAGTGAGAAGGAATAAAAGGTTATAACTTCCATTTTAATTCCGATACAGACTTCAACTTAATATAAGAGCACAGTAAATATGTTAAAAAATTGTAATTATACACAAAATTATATAAAATATTAATACCGGCGACTTACAAAATTTAAACGACTTCGAATAGCGTAGAAGTTAATATATGTATATATTTTTATATAATTTAAATTTATGTTATTTACACAATTAAAAAAATAAGAATTGCTTATTTTAGGTTTGGGGAGGGACAAGAGGGAAAAGTGTTTATTTATATTTTAAATTTTCTTAATAATAGCTATTGATAAATTAGGAATTATCTTATATACAGCTTACAAAGCTTGAATTAAATTTAGTAATATGTATTACTTAAGTAATAATTAAAATAAAATAAATATCCGAAACATAATTTTTTAATTTCTTTTAATATAAAAAGAAAAAAATAACAAAATATAAATATTTAATCTGGTATACATTCGTGTGAGGTTATATGTATCTTTTATTGGATTTTGTGAAAACTCATTGAATGAAAATATGTAATGGCTTGATTAATACTCAATAATTATTTCTCTTTATTCGAATGACATTATGATATGATGAAATTTCACATTTAAACAGCACATTTGTGATTGTGCAATAAGTTGCTCTTACAAGTTTTTCTGACAATAACAAATATTCAGTTGCCAGGTGGGAAATGCGAAGTTGGATTACTATCTATAATCGATCTAACACTGCCTCGTTTGCGCAAAATGTTATAAATGGACAAAAACATGGCCCATAGCAAAAAAAAAAAAAAAACATTTAAAAACGCCAAAAAACATTAATTAAAAAAATTCTAAAAAATTCACCCTCCAAGATGAAGTTGGCTGTGCTTTTAACGACGAATTCATTTTTTTAGTTGAAAATTACATGCACAGGAAACTTATCGTAGATGTTATTTAAAAATGTATACATATGTATATATTAGAGAAAAAAAACGTCAGCAGTAGTGTAAAAGAAAATCACAGAAAGAAACCATTTATAGCTTTTTCGAAAGTTCATTACAAATTTCGGAAAAACAGATAAGAACGCTTTAATGGGCGCCATTCCTTATTTGAAACCAATGAAATATGCACTACATACCCGAAATGGAATTCTTACGATATCTTAAATGGAACACTTACTTGAGCAAACATAATTATTTCGGTGTAGCAACATATGTACATGTGTTGTTGCCTACACATGATGACATGCTAACAGCCGTTTGATCGCAATCAACATATGCTCATACATAAACACCTTCCTCGACAAATCCGGCTACATTTTCGACACTATCACAGTAAGATATGAACCAATTTCAACTCGGTCTATTGTCCATGGTACAGAGGCTATTCATTTTGTGGAATTTTCGTATCTGACCTGACATAAGAACTAAAAGGTCTGTTGTCCAGAAAACTTTTTTCAATGACTAATATATTTGTTATTCTATTGCCATCAAGGAAAGAGAAATAAAAATTCAGTATAATTATTTAAGCATGATAGACTTAAACAGGTTAATAAATATTAATACTATTGAGAAAAAATAGAACAAAGATTCAATTATGATAGAATATTTATGGATAATATTTAAAAAGAAAAAAAAACAGTTTAATATCTTTAAAATAAAAAAGATATAAAGAAACAATGTTTTTCATTATCAAAAACAAATATGTATATATCTACCTCACAATGTTAAATAAAACTCAACCGAAAACAGTACTTAATTTGTTGAAATTTAAAAATTTTTACAACATCTAAAATGGTGTAAAACAAACATTTTAAACGTTTTAAAACAAAACTTAGTAAAAAAAAACTTATACAACACCATCAACATTATTATCATCATTTGTGCATACTTAAATCCAATAAGCACTATGATTCCTCATCGGATATAACAATTTCCTCTAATTTATTTGTAGGCGATATATTACTGGCAACATTATTTCTTGCAATAAGCGATAAATCATCATTATTAGCAGCAGTAGTATTACTATCGGGTTCTAGACTAGAAACATGTACAATTTTTAAATCTGCCGTAGTATTTGTTGAAGCTACAGTGGCTGTATTTATAATGCTGGGATTAGTAGCAGTATACAGGTTTGTGCTACTATCATGGCTGACCAGTTGATGAGGAGGTGAATCTTTATATTTACCATTACGCGTAGGTATTGTAGATACAGCAGGAATATGTGGTGAAGGAGTAGATACAAATTCAGTTGTTTTATCATTTTCGACAGTCTTTGTTGCATTAGTTGATATATTTAGATTGTTATTGTTATTTACTAATAAACTATCAGTTTCGGAATTGATTTTTGTTGTAGATTCTTCATCAATAAAATTTATTATTGTATTTTCTGGGATTAATATTTCTTGTGAATTGTCAGTTATTTCTATACATTTCGCCGATAGATCACTAGTACGCGTACACTTTGTTGAATCTAATGTCTTTTTCTGCGCTTCCAAATTGTCATTACCAAGACTTTCTGCCTTTGCACCATTTGTAGACATATTTCTGATGCTGTTTTTATTGTCTGTAGAGGGTATTATTTCGCAGTCAGATTCATTATCTGATATATCACCATTAGCTAATGTTTCTACATGTTCATCTAGATTTTCCTCATCTTCCTCATCGTCATCATCATCATCATCTTCGTCTTCTTCCTCCTCATCAACTTTCATTTTAACTTGGCCGGCAGATTCTGCTTCATTTTTAATTTCTTCTGTCTTTATTAAATCTACGTTTTTGACATCTTCCTTAATACTCTCTTTAGCAAGACTTTCTGTCGTTGTTGCTTCTGCTGTTTCCACTTCATTTTTGATAACTTCCTCTTTAATGATTAATTCTTCGGAATTTTCTTCTATATTTTCAGCCTTCTCTTCTTCCTCCTCATCGGGCATGTCTTGTTTACGAGAGAATTTCTCTAAAATATCACTTATTTTTTTGTGATTTTTAAGGTTTTCATTTAATTTTGCCGCCAAAGTCGGATCCGTTTTTGCGGGATCTTTACCATCACCTGCAAAGTGAGTTACCATTTCATATAGGTCAGCTTTACGTCGTGATTGCAAAAGTTTTCCTACTTTGATAAAAGCATCTTCAGCTAAAGTGTAAAAATCGTAACAAAATTAAGCAATTTATTTCGTGAAATATACATAAAATAGAACGAAACTTTTAGTTTAACATCACCTCACCTATGTTTTTAATTTCAAAGTTTACTAAACCCAAACTGTAGGTACGATTACAGTGTTCTAACATACGCAAAACATCGAAATAATCGGGAAATTCCTTTGTGCGATTGATGAACGCTTGAAGAGTTTTATTAAATTGTGGAATACGTGTCTCGTTGAATTTAATAGGCTTCTTAACTAAGCGATGCGCATTCTTACTTTCACCCGTAAGATCACAAATTTTTTCATAGATCTGAAAAAAATATATCGGATATGACTTGTTTGTTGTTTAACAAATATGTATAATTGAAGGTCTGTCTACTGATGAGGTGACATAGTAAGTACTTGCGAAATGTAGGTATATAGAGTAGCTTGTAACCCGCAACTAAAACAGTTTTTGAAAAAATTATTTGATTTAAAATAAGTTAATTAAATAAATTTATTTAAAAGTTTTACCTTTTCGCATTAAAAACACGATTTCCAAAAATTTCCTTTATTTTTTGCTTTTGAAAGCACCCAACAAGTTAAGAACTATTTGCTTTAACTAAAAATTACCCCAGCAAAAATTCAAGGAGTGAATAGACAAGAAGTGTGATTTTTAAAATAAAGGTGTATCTTGTGAACCGCAATAGAAATTGAAATTTTAGTATATTAAACTTTTAATCGCACTATTTCCCATAATTAATATTTTACATACACATGTAGCAAAATATTACCAGTTTTATTAAAAACAAATTGAAATTGATTATTGAGGCGTATAGCTATTTCCTATGCGTATTTCACTGTTGCTAACGCAGATCATTAGGGAACTGTACCCAAATATTTCTTAGAACCACTGGAGATATTATATTAATTTGCTTTAACGAAAGTTTAAGAAATATTTGTGTAAAGTTACCTGATGATCTGCATTAGCAAAAGTCAAATGCGCATAGGAACTAGTTATACCTCTCAATAATCAATTTCAATTTATTTTTAATAAAACTGTTAATATTTTACTACATAGTATGTACATATGTAAAATATTAATTTAGCAATTTATAAAAATCACCAGAAATTGAAAATTCTAAATTGTCACTTTTTAATTCAATTAAAAATCAAACGATATGTACCCAAGAGTTGTTCTTTTTCCATGGACTGAAAATTAAAGGGTATCTCTCCCTATCCAAGCAATTACGGAGCAAGTCGGACTCGCACTTGGTTGATAATTTTTTTATTATTTATACTCCTACATAAAATTGTCGCTTACAATAAAATCTTACAGCCAGTATTTAAAGTTATTAACAATTTTAAAGTATGGTGCAATTATTATCAGGTAGGTGCAAAAGAAAAAATATGTATGTATTGTTCAATGATTAGTTAGCAATTAACTTTGTGTATGCAGTTCTTACAATATGAATATAATTAGGTTAGGTTGATGGGGCAGCCAACATGAATATAATTAACGTATAAGTTCCTTAAATTTTATTTATTATAAATATATTTTTTTTAGTGTCTACAGGTAAATTTCTACCAAAAAATATGTTTCGTTGAATGTACATGCCTGATAATAATCGTACTATGAGGTAGACCATAAAATTTCTACAAAATGTATCAAAATTAATAATGCACTGCTGCGGGTTACCTCTTCAATTCTTGGTTTACACCGAATCTTAGAATCTCATTTCTGCTTGTTCAGTGTCAGATTTTATTTTTTTTTTTGCAAATCGATAACTCTTTATACTCTACTATATTTGTATACTCACCTGACAAGCTCTTTTTTTAAAACGTTCAACTTGCAGATAACTTGAATCATCATCGTCCCAATCAACATCGGACTGTTCCAACACTTCAATGCGCTTGGTTAAAACATAAAGAGCCTTGTTTAGCTTCCTTATTTGTTCATCAATCTTTTTGTTTCCCGTCGATCCAGTCGCCGTGGCTGAAATTTCAGATGACGACGTCGATGTTGATGTAGCAGCAACATTAGAATCAGTAGTCGTTGTAGTTTTGACGACATTTTCGGCAGTATTTTTTTCAGTTGAAGGGCTTTCTGCACTTATATCCACTACTTCTGCTGCAGTATTCGCGTTTGAAGCAGACGTCTCCTCCACCAGTGCGGCCTTTCGCCTTACTTTAAGTTCCTCTACAATAGTCTTAAGATTATAGTAAACTAAATCTGGTTTAGCTTTTATCGATTCCACAACCTTGCGTATATTTTTACGAAAACTTTTCGATTTCACATAATCACTGTGAACCTCATAATAATACTTAATTAATTTCGATTTGATAAGCTTCTCCATGTCTTTAGACGGGTCAGCCTCGCGACAGGCTTTAATTAATTCTTCATATTCAGGTTCAAGAGGAGGTTTAGGTGGTGGTTTTTCAATTTTATTGACCGGTTTAACATTTTTAACATTTCCATTTACTTGTTTTGTCTGTTTATCGGGTGTATTAACCAGATCTACAATTTCTGTGGTATTCGCCGTAGTTACTTTATCAGGAGAACGTGTAAGATCTAATATAGTTCCACATTCTTTGCTTAAAGTTGGTGTATGATCGGTGGGTGTTCTGATCATAATGACATCCGGCGATTTCTGAGATTTAGGTGTTGTGGGTGATGTCATGGGAGTGTGATGTCTGGACGATGATGCGGATGACGTCTTCGGCGATTCTGTGGAGGGTGGCAACATTTCAATGACCACATCATTATTAAGTGAAATGGGTATCCGTTGTGATTGTTTATCGTTTTGTGAAATTTGTTTTTGTCTTTGCCAACTTTCGTCCGATGATTTTAAAAGAGTTTGCGGCTTTATTCTTCTGGAATTTTTGTCTGAGCGACTGGGTTGCGGCGAAGGCGTCAACTGCGGGGATGGAGTTTTAGGGGCTGAAGAAGCTGGTGATGCCGCAGGTGATGGAGTTGTAGCAGATGGTTTGTTAAAGGGTAGATGTATTTTAAAATTATTGTTAATGTTATTCTGATTAGGATTTGGGTGAGCTGTAATAGTTGTGTTTGGTGGCAGTACAGATGGTATTAAATGGGGGTTTATCATTAGCTGCTCATTTAAGCCCATAAAAGCTCCCAAATTATGAGGAGGTGTAGCCATAAGTTGTAAAGGCGGCGTGGCGCCAGCAGCAGCCATTGAGTGCACTCCAGTTATCATGGGCATTATGGGCGGAAGTGGTGCTAATGTGGTGGCTGCTTTAGCCGGTGATGAATTTGATATAGGTGCATAGTTTTTAGCAGTCAATCGAGGCATGGTTTGCGGTGGTGTGGGAGTTTTTCTTTTCCTTGTATTTAAGTTACTCGCCATTTGTCCTTTGGGTGGTGTGGGTGTTTGCCGTTCACTGCTTATAATACTATTAAGCGTTTGATATGATCCTGTCAATGAGGATGAATTGAATGATTGCAAATTAGTACTATTACCACCCAGAGCTGTGGGACTTAGACGTGGTGTAATAGTGATACCACTTGGAATTGCTCTATGCTTGGCATTTTGATTTTTTGAAGATGATGTATTTGTGTCTGAAGAAATACATCCAGTATCAGATGTTGATTTAAAATTAGCTTTTTTCGGAGGACTCTGAAATAAATATCAGATGATTATTCATTTTCTCTTTTAAATTAACTTTATTTTGTAAAATTAAAAATTAAAAAAAACATTTTTTGTTGATGAGGGGTTTTTAGCTAAGTCTATATACATGCGTTTAATTGGTGCTAATGCCGAATCACCAGTAGACCTTAAAAATATATGTAGTTATGTATGTATGTAATCCATCCAAAGAAGTTTTACATAAGAAGATAGAATGAATCTCTTTTTTTCTGAAAAAATTTTGTTTTGCTTTAAAAATCTTTTTTTAAGGTGATTTTATTGAAATCAAATTCAGTTCAAATTTATTTTAATTAACTGCCATTCCCAGCATGTCACACATATTCGTTCCTTCGTACAAATGCATTAAAAAAAATAAAATTTTAGAATTTGTTTTTGTTTTAAATCGGGCTTTTTCAAATGAATTTTAACTAAACTAAACTAAAATTTAACTAAATGGACGAGCTAATTTTGTTTTTTAAACGCCAAACTCAGTTTGAAAAATGTTGGGTTTGATTTGTAAAATACGGAATTTGTTTTGGAAAATTCCAAAAATCTTTTTTTTAAGTCTAAATTTGATTTGGAAAAGCCAAATCTGAAGATAAAAGCCTATAATTAGACTAATAACGTATTTACATTAAATTCATAAAATTTTTATGGCTACATTATACATTTCTTTATTAGTCTTGCTATTCATTTCTTTTGTTTGTTCAAAATATGTACAATTACGATCAGATTTTTTCAAAAAGTCTTTGGTGCTTAAAATACTACACAATGTTGGTATATCTAATTTATTTCTTAGTTTGTTCTTATTGATATTGATTTGAGAAAAAATTCTTTCGACGTTAGCTGTTACTTAAAGTTAAAGTTAAAGTGGAGCAATTCTCGCCATTCGTCATTAATTTTTTGAATATTATTCGAATCGATAACATTTGGAAAGAATTTCGTAAATTGGGAAATACTTTTTCGTAATAGGTATTAGTAGGTGCCAGGAACTCAGCACATTTTGAAAATTCGCTCTGAAAATCAAACTTTTTTCATAAACTGTTACATAACTCAACATAAAACTTTATGTTGCAATTATTTCGAAATGGCACTTCATCTTCACCTGAGTCCTATAGTTATTTGGGCTCCCAAGTACCTACATATATGTATATCCTTAGATTTTAAGGTAATATTTAACATTAACGGTCGGTGAAAAGGGGGCGCTAACCTGATGACGCGCAGGGTATGTACAATATTAACAACAATTTGCTTGAACTTTTCAAAACAGTTAAGTATATTCATCTTTTACAATGTATTAAAATATTTTTAAATACAGAGGACGAATTTCATTATAAAGTAAATGAACTTGTATATAAAAATAAAACTTCGTTGCAATTTAATGGATGGAGGTAAGCAGTGTGTCAGCGGTTAACTTCTTTTTAAACTTTCAAGGAAGTAAAGAAGAAAATATGTAGTTTAGTTAACAAGATCTCAAGTAATATACTAAAAGAACAAAATATCGTATATTAAAAAATCTTTTTTTACCTAAAAAAATTTTTTTAATCTTTTTTGCACCTCAAAAAACTTTAGAAATAAGATAAATCTTCACATACATATGGTAACAATGGTGTTAATTAACGTCATGTAATGTCTCATGAAGACGGTTTGTTGCTCTCTGCCATGCAGACTGTAATACTGTAATTTATTTCTTAAAAATTATTTGTATAATTTGTCAATAGAAAATTTTATCCAGCAGCTTTGATTTCTTAAATTCATAAATATACAAAAGTAAATCCTATTTTTTATTAAGAAAGGCATGAAATAGTTTCATACTTTTTATTTTCAAACTTTTTCTGTGCATTTTGGTTTGTAATAATTTGTACAAATTATTACTGAATTTTAGGTTAGTGCTACAGAAGCACAACAAAAAGTGTCCGCTGGCTTTAAAAGATAATAAAAATGTCCTGGCCAATAACGAACTTTAAAATTTTCTGTTAATTAGCCACCTTTATTTGTTAAATTCATAAATACAGAGAAATAAAAGCATACTGTTTATGGAATAAATACATTTTTAACAAAACCTTATGAAATCTTTTCACAGGTACTATTTATGCTGACTTTTTTCTGTACATTTCAGAATCGAGTCATAATTATTCCTTTGAGGTAGGTATGTACATAAGTTAGAAAATAAAAATTTAATTTCAAACAAAATACCTAGGTATGGAAATTAGAAGGAATTACGTTTATCATACATACATAAGTATGTATAATTAAATAATCTTACCAATATAATCTTTAAAGTTACAAAACCGATTAAAAAATGTATTTATTTATATACATACATAAATATGTAAGTATGTATATACATATGTATGTACATAATGTAATGTAAATATTTAACTTGTTAGAATGTAAACATTTACATACAGATCCTATATACTATGGCCATTGTATTCATTTAATCTATATTCCTTATATTTTTTTACTTTGCTTAACATATTTTTTACACAAAAAAAAAATAAATTTCAAATAGACAACCTGTTAACAAAATACAAATTTGTGTTTAACATTTCCGGTATTAAAATGTATTAATGCTAAATGATATGAAAGAAATAAAATAAAACGCGGGAATTCGCTTAATAACAGAGCTCTGTTAGAAAAGTGGAGACTTTCAATCTCCCTACATATATGCATACGTACAATCCTACTTGGTCTAGATACATCTATTAAATCTAATTGCGTGTTATTCAATCACAATTTTTGGTGTAAACTGTACAACAGACTCAAAAGAGTAATTAACAATAATATAAAAGGCAAATACTGCAAAAAAACGGCCACATTGAACACAAAAAAAAAGCTCTTTGCATGTATAGAAATGCACGGCACACATATTTGCAGCCTGTTAAGCACACACGAATACATACAATAATAGTAAACGAGATTTTACATGTTTTGTTTTTATTTAATTGTTGGTTTTTGGAGACTTCTATACAGCAACAAAAACAGACATAAAGAGCACAAAGAGAGCATGATAGTGATGTTGAAAAATTCTGCAGACATGATAAAGTAATTGCACGAAAATGTATTTTCTTCCTGAAAAACAAAGCTACCTAAACATTGTTTACAATGCAACTTATTTCTATTTAATTTTAATTCATCGTTTGAATATTTCCTTTATAAATTCGATTAGTTCCGCAAGGTTTTGATTTAAATTTCACAACATATCAACACTTGTTTACTGTCGCCAAACACTTCATTCACATCACTAACGCTGCTAAGTACTCTCTCGCTCGATTTTACTGCACAAACACAAAAAGTAATCGTTTTAAGTTTTAGCGCACATACAATGCCATAAATTAAACGACACACACACATATATATTTCACTTTTTTCTTATTTTATTCATTCAATTTCTTAAAATTTTTCATTTTTACCTCATCCTCATCGGACGAATCCAGCACAATAATTGAACTCATTTTGAGGTAACCGTAAGTTGTCCTTTTTTTCTTTTCAAATATATTTAATTGAACTATATATATTGATACTTTTTTATTTTCTTAAATTTTCTTTGAAAATTTTTCTGACGGGCGGCACTTATACACACATTCAACCTCTTCTTTTTCACAAAAACTACTACGACGACGACGATTATCTGCATACGAAGGCGAATAATTACGACGGATTGCTATATTTATGATGTTTTTTTTCTTTTAATTTTTCCAACAAATATTCTATTTGTGTTTGAGAAGTTGAGAGTAAAAAGCATGTGAGTTGACAATAAAAAATTACTCATTTTGACATACATAATGGGATTTTTTTGTTTACAACAGCGATGTATCAATTGAGTTATTAGTCGGTTATTCGATTATGCAGAAATGAAGGCTTGCCAGACTAAAAGTTATGAGGTACGGCAGGTTTCGTGAAAAATTAGCTCTAAGCTCTCGTATCTCAATGATGTTGCCGGACTCAACACTAAACATATTTTCAATTGAAATATCCCAGTTTATATCTTCTCAAGAAAACTATTGGTGATGTTACTAGATTATCTACAACAATTCATGGAAAAACAAATTCACATAAAAAATATATGTAGCTTAATGTTTAATGCTGTACCCAAGCTTCGGGACTTTTCCTTTTGATGTTAAACGTAATTTAATGTAACATTGTTTTTATGTAAGTTTTATATATTTTGAAATACTGTTTTAATTGAATTGAAATGTGTATGTTTAACGTTTAGAAATAATTCCAACAAATATGTGATGACTTCTACATTAAAAGTCATTGTACAATTATTTCCTGGTAGGCTCAGCTCAACAACATGTCTACCACCACATCTACCAAAAATTGAGGGAAAACACGTTATAATACGAAATCCCGGTGGAAATCATCATTGTCAATTTAAAGGTTGTGGTAAGCCCACAATTTATATGTGTACACAAAATATTTCAAGCAAAAACATGAATAACATTTTTTTTTGGAAATTTCTTTTTATTTTACGATTTATCTCAAATAAAATTATAAATTTAACTATATATGATTTTTCACCAAATTTAAAATAATAAAGTAAGGCTGACATATAAGATAAGCGTCAGCTTTTGACTTTTCCAAAAGTCAAGTTTACACATGTGTATATTTAAATCATGTTTTATCAAACAGTTACATATATTGGCAATAACTCATGATAATTATTTTGCTTTATTATTTTTTTATTCTTAAAAATGAATTTAAAGTGTCTAAAAATATGGGATGTAGAAATTCACGCTTAGCATCGATGGGAAGGTGGTGGTCACGGGGAAGATATAGTTTTTATTTGCTGAAAGATGAGACTGAACATTCATACAAGAATTTACTAGAAATTCTACTTTTTCATACATGAAGTTTTTTTTAAGTTCTACTGTTACTGTTAGAAAAATTGAACAGTGGAGAAAATGGGTTAATGCAATATGAAATTATTCAGCAGGTCAACAATTGGTTCTTTAATTTTATATATTTTTAGTTGAGATATATACTATCGAACATGAGTTTTACTGTATCAACTCGGTAATAACAAATTCTCATGTAATTTTCATAAAAAAACGTTCGTTATAGCGAAGAAAATTTCATAAATCTTTTATAACGAGCTCATAAAAATATGAATCAATTGCAACACATATATCTTATATTTTTTCTAATTTTTTTGTTTAAGTATATTTTCAAGGTACATTTACTATTAGGTAATAGCAATTCTACAACATAAGCATAAGCAAGACAAAAACAACATGGAATTTTACAAATAAAAGTAAAAAATATAATCAATATTTAAATATGTAACGAAGAGGCTTCCGTTATTTCTTATATAATTTTAATTTAATTAATCAGTTATAAAATTTTCTTTTCATTTGTAATTAAAAAATAAATTTATATTGTATATTTTCTTTTGTTTTAAAATTTAATATTTCTTTTGTATTGTAATTGTTGTACGAATAATTTCACCTGTTTGATACGCCATGGTATATAGCAAAAATAAATACAAGCACATGGCTAAGTTGTTTTCATTTTCCATGTCATTACGCTTATTACAGACTATTTTGGTAGTCACACCTTGTGCTTTTTAGCCGAGTTTTACTGTTCATGTACACAAGGGTGTTTTTTGTATTTGACAGCCTCCTGGTAAACTCCCAGCAAACAATATGTATGTTTTTCAAAATACTGGTAATAATTGTACCATAAAAAGCATATAATCTTATTTTGAATTCGAAAATCGCGAGAATTCTCCTTAATTTACAAATAAAGTAAAAGGTTAAGAAAAAAGTAAACAAAACACATGATTTGTAAAATAAAGAACGAAAATGTTTTTATTTATTAAAAAATGAATGAAAAGTACCCGCTATAAACTGGCATCATACTAAATATCGATACACAGCACTCGGTACCGAATAACAGAATCCCAAAATAAAAATTTCGCACGTGCGAGCAAAATCTCGGTCGCTTTCGACTTCTATCGAAATTTCATTAATCGATATAAATAGACTAAGTCTGGCAACTCGAATTAAATGTGTAGAAACGTCCATTATTTATGTTTTTGTATTTCGTGTTTTCTTCTTTCCTTTCAACAATTCATTTTGGTAGTTTGACATTTACATGGAAAGTGGTCGGTTGTGTTTACAATAGCATTTACGCTATATTGAAAAGTCGGAACGGGATTTTTGATGAATGAATGAAATTTCTGTAATTGTGTACTAATAAAAAAATCTTTTCAATAAATATAATAAAATGTGTTGACAAAAATCGTTATGATAGTTTTTTTGATTATAAAATAAAACTTCAAGTAAAAAATATAGAATTGCTAAAGTGAATTTATTTTTTAAGAAAAGGAAAACAAAACGAAGTACGCAAACAAATCTAAAAGAAAAACAGAGGAATTTATACTCTAGGAATTTGCTAAAAATTTATGACTGCCTATGAGGAAACAGATTCAGCGACCGCTTCTCTTTTGACAGGAGTCCAGGTGGTGGTTGAAGGTAACGGCAATACTACTAGTGGCACCAGCTGTAAATTAGCAGTAGCAAGGGCTAGATCTCAGCAACGCAGTGGCTTGATAACAAAACGACGTAAGATGTCGCGTAAAGCAAATCTTATAGGAATTTGTGGCGTAAGTGGTTTGTGCATTCTGTTGCTTATAGCCACCACCCAACATAGACCGCTCCCCGCTTCGTTAGCCTCTTCATCAAGCGGTGTGGTGGGTGGTGCCATAGGTGGCGGTAGTGGCAATCTTGCAGGTGGTGTTGCCAACACCGCTTCCGGTAGCTATTCCTCTGCAGGCAATGGTCTTGGTTCAGCCTCCGCATTTACCGGAGAACGTTTTAGTCATGCCGTGCCTCAGCAGACGGCAGTAATGTACAACATGACGGCTACCATAAATGATGTTATCGCCCAGCAACGTAGCAAAGTGGTTAACGAAATGGAAAACTTTGAATATCCTGCTGGACGTTTTGGTGTCGAGGCGGAAAAACTTTCCGACTTAACACCAGAAACTGAAGGCATACCAGTACGTAGTATTGTGGTGACTAGCTGGAGATCGGGCTCAACTTTCTTGGGTGATATTCTAAATGCCATGCCTGGGAACTTCTACCATTATGAGCCTTTACTCAACTTCGGCATTAATCAGATAAGAGACCCAGACGAAGAAAAGCAGGCGATTAAGAATATAAAAAATTTACTTTACTGTGATTTTTTTAACGACATGGACGACTACCTAAGTTTTGGTAAAAGTCATACCTATTTATTTGAGCACAACGAACGTTTGTGGAGTGTATGCAAAGAGTATCCCCACTATTGTTGGCGTCCCAAGTTCTTAACGCCATTTTGCAAGCTGTTTCCATTGCAGAGCATGAAAACTGTACGTTTGCGTTTAAGTACAGCCGAGGAACTATTGAAAGATAAAAGGTAAGATAGTTATTCTAAAACACAATACAAACATTTTTATAAATCATTTACATATGAATGATACCCTCGCGAATGGGTAGTCAGTAATCTTGTCGCGAATTATATGATTATACAAACAAATTAAATTCAAATGTTCAAAAACACCGACTTTTATATGATTAGAGTAAATTATTCTTTGATGTAAGAGCACTGCTTCCATAAATATTTTATTGAAGCAAAAATATCTAAAATTTGGTCTAGGTCATGATAACTACAGTTTACAAAAATATAGATGTTTTTAATTTACCGTAATTTGCAATTTATTTTTGAAAAAATTTGGAAAAGCGCCAAATTGCAATATACACACATAAAGTACACAGAAAAAAATACATATCTTACTTATTTTGTATTTAAAAAATAATTATTTATTATCAAAATAAAATGCTGAAAATAGAATTTTAGGTATTAAATATATTAATTTTGGCATATTTGAATAGCTTTTGCTTTACCAACACCAGAATGTACTTAATAAAATCAATACAAATTATTTTTGAAGAAAGTCGTCTGTCTCTGTAGGAAAACAATGCAAATTCATAACAGGTAGACTCGCCTCTATTCGTTTTGAAAAATACCTGCATTCTTTATCAAAATCAACGTCAAACACTATATATAAATCAAATATAAACAAATTTTCACAAACAAAACAAATCAAAATGTAAGGAGATGCAAGGAGCAAAAAATAATCAGCTGATCTGTCGAGACCACCTGTTATAAATTCGCCTTGGTAGGAACATATTAAATTAACTTGCTGGAAAATATATTTTTTAATGTATAAATTTGTATTTAGTAAATTATTAGAGAATTCAAAATTTTCAATATTTTATATGTTTTTCGAAAGTTTGAAAAAAAACTAAAATTTTTTAATATACTCAATCAAATATTTATTAATCTTGCATATTTTTAATAAATACGGCCAAATTTCATTCCATCGGGTCTTCTCTAAAAATCTCAAAATTTTAAATCACATGATTTCCATTAATTAATTATTTCGACCATCGAATACTATTTTATATTGCAAATTTCAAACCAAAAAAAGAAAAAAACAAAAAAGCATAAAGTTGTAATTAACTTTTTGAAATCATATAATTCCAACTTATGTGATATATAGTATAGACCCTTATTTTAATATTCGTTTATGATCTTTTTCAGTTTTATTAAACAGAAAAGTGTTTTTATAGTTTTAATTACTGACTTATACATGTAATACAAGTATTTACCATATAATTGTGCATTGTTTTCATGGCATTTCAATATACCTAAAATATTTAAATAAAATAGGGGGGTTTTTTTGGAGATATAAAACAATATATTAGTAGCAAGTCGAGCCAAGTAATATCGTTTTACTATCGAATCCCGGGAAAAGTTATTTTTAAAGAAATAAATTAAGAAAAGAAAATCTATTAAATAGGCCTTTTATCAAATAAATTTAAATGTTCAATTATATAGTATTTTTTAATTTTAAAAAGTAAAAGCTTAACTATACAAAATTAAAAAAATATTTAGAGCTCGGACAAAGTACAAAATTAGCAAACATAAATTTCATATGCAAACTATACTTATAATAAAGTAATTATCTTATTTTTTATTTATTTTTCAAATTATTATCTGTATTTCAAGATAAAAAGTTCACATTTTCTTTTCTGCCAATGTTGTCTTTGGATAATAATAATGACTTTTATCGTGCTGACAAGCAGATGAAAAATGTTGTTACTGTTTTAATTATGGGTTTGTACAGTTGCAACTGTATGTACGTATGTAACTGATTTCCATTAAACAATTCATTTGTTTTTTTAAGTATTTCTACTTTTAGAATGTTTTTCTTCTGTAATTTGATTGATTAAAATCACCTCTGCAAATTAAAAATGTTTACAAAGACTGCTTGGCTCAAAACTAAGCTCTACTAATGCTTGAACATTTGACGCTATTTGTATAAAAAATTTATTGAAATTAATAATTAACAACCATTACTACTTACATACATATACATATAAACAAATATATTGAGATAGGTTATGTCTTGTATATTGTTCTTATCAAATATTATTCATATCAATTTTATTATGTAATTTAGAAATTTGTATCTCTAGTTATGACAAACACAATAGAAACAGCAGTTAATGGTTTACAATTCATTTTCCATCCTCTAAATAAGATCAATGAGTGCATATTGTTTATTTACTGTTCACTGTATGTTTAACAAACACATAACTGTGGAAGAATTGTTTGATTAGTTGTTTTAATTATAAATAAATATTTAATTTAATAATTTAATAACATTTCATTAAAATAATATTTATTGATTGTATTTCAGTTGCTAATATTTATCTTTAAATACTTTACATTCAATAATATTGGATTTTAAATAACAATAGCTGCTTGGTGTATGAAAAATTGTTAGTTTGTCATATGAATGAGTGTTTAAAAAAATAGTATGTCAATAAATTTGAGGATGAGTACATTAGTAATTAGTCTAGAATAGAGATAGAGATAGAGATAGGTGGTAAGTCACTGGTCGTAACAAAATGTAAACTAATACTGAATTTGTACTGAAAGAAAACGTTTTCTGAAATGAAATAAACATTTAAAATCTTATTTAATATATGTTTGTAGAAAAATTTTACTTAAAAAACAAAATTCACAAAAAGCTGAAATATCGAAAACTCATAAAGAAATTTACGAACATATATCACCAAATAATCAAAATTCTCATAAAAAACTGGAAAATTCAAAAACTTAACACCAGCAATCGAAATTTAAAACAAAATCAATTGAAGCTGAGCTTTTCTCATAAAAACCGGAACTGTATGTATGTATGTATGTATATTTATTCATAATCAACTAAAATAAAATATTATAAAATAAAAACAAAAACCATTAATAAACATGTGGCTGGGTAACAAAAAAAAAAGTTAGGAGTTTCTTATCTTTTTTATTGTGTGCGTGTATTTTTATCATAAATAATTGTGTCATAAATATGCATATAATCAGTTGTGTTCGAAATACGTATTTGTATTTCAATTACGTCTTATAATGATTAAAATGGTCGCTACCTATATTTACAAAAGGCTTATCTAACTTTGGAAATAATATACAGAAGGAGAAAACATCTTAATAGAAAAACCTTAGAAGAGTCTTATGTATATATGTATAACCACAGATTGTGTCTTCCCCTGCATTCCTTATGCTTTTAAAACTGTATATATACGATTTTTTATTATTATTTTTTAATAACTTTTATTCCTAATACTTTAAAACATGTTATATGTTAGATACGTCTTTTCTGAATTGAATACTTAACGCTGAAGTATTTTGTACTTTAAACACTTATTTCTTCTAAATACATTTTAGCAAAATACATTTACTAATAATTAATAAAAAAAGTTCAGTCTAAACTAAAATTGCTAAAAGTAAGACATGAGATTTGGAGTTATAGCTTGTCAGCTTTCTAAATGATAAATGCAAATAACTTGCACTTCTTGAAACCTATTAAAATATAAAAGAAGACCTGTAAAAAATATTAGTTACATTCGTAAATGCATTAACTGTGCAGTAACGAAATTTTAGCGTTCGCTCTTGGCAACACGACTTTTTCTCCAAAAGTTCTCTTATTAATATTAAATTAATTGCTGCCACACATTTCTGCAACTAAGACAATATATAATAATGATATATAGTTTGTTTGCAATAGTTTGCAGATAGGTTTCATACATTTATTGGGCTTAAACATTGTTTTCTTTAGCTTATGTGTTATCTATGCCCCAACAAGAAGCTATTTGTCTCGTGCTACATTTGAAAATCCAGTGTTCATGAAAGGGTGAAAAAAACAAATTTAGAAGTTAATAACCAGGGAAACCGCAAGTATGCAATTGCATACTTTTTCTTATGAATTTCGAATTCGATTTGTGTATGTTTTTTTGTATTTTACGCTTTACAGCATTTTCTGCTTGCTTCAGTCTTTATTGACATGTTTTTCATGCTTACAGCGTGTTTTATACTCTGATCAACAGATGGTATTTCTATTTTGTATATCTATCAATAACTCTTGGATAATCTCCTCTACTTCTTGTTGTAATAATCCATGTTGTGTTATAAAAATAAATTCATAAAGATGTGTATCTTCCTTCCTTTAATACCGATTAAATGTTTCATTATATAAAACTTTTTTATACAAGCAAGTTATTTGTATTAATTTCTACGCTTTTTTCATATACATCTTTTTTACAGTCTAAATTTCCTTAAACCGGATCAGTTTTTAAATTTGATGTTAACACATACATTTTCAATGTATAAAAGTTTATTTGGACGTACCCGGCAGACAAAATAACTAGTATGTGGTTAGAATTATACTAGTTGCTTTCAACTTCAGACTGGTTGCCTGACTGTCTTTTTTTCATATATCGAACTATCGATTTTAACATTAGGCTGTCATAGGAGCCCAACTAGTTCATTCGTGTATAGTCATATACTAGTTCAGCTACTAGTATTATTTGAATCAGTTTTATACTAGTTGAGTTCTTTACACATATATACCACTCCATTCTATAATAGTAAGTAAAGTTACTAATTATAATTAGCTGTAGCGTTGACTACTAGTACTTTTTAAAGTAGTTTCATACTACTTGTGTAATTTACGAACGTTTACCATTCCATTCTATACCAGTTTCGGACTAGAAAATTGTATAATTTTTTACAATATTTTTTCTACAATAATTTCTTTTTTTTTAATTAATTTTGCATTTTATTAAAGAAAAATGTAGAAATTTCAAACATTAATTAAAACACTAAAAAACTTAACAAAAACAAAATTAATAAAAATATGATATGAAATTTAGAGATGCTGTAACGTATAGAAAACACAGGTCGTAATTTCTTAATTTCCTTTTTTTACACTTTTAGACTAGTACAAATGTACAAATTTTGCGACAGTCTGATTACAACTAGTATTATAACTGGTCCAAAACTGTACTAGTTAAAATTTTGGCTGCAGGGTAATAGACAACGATTTTCATTTGTAGTTCTAAGTCACCATTTTGTTGTTTATTGCTGCAATAACAATTAACAAATATAAAAATTATTGTGTCGAAAACTTTCAACAGAATTGCGAAATTGTGGTAAAATGTATGTTTTTCATTCAACTGTGTTGATTTCTGTTCTGTTTATTTTTATTTTAAATGCAAATTTTTCGAAGTTATTGAATAAACAATATATTCATGTACATATAAATTATTTTCAAACAATCCTTTTTGTTTCCTTTTAAGGGCATATTTTTTTAAATTCTTAGACGATATTTTCACTTTTTTATTCATATTTAATACGCATAAAATTATTTTTTAGCATATTTCCGGTTTCCCTGCTCATTACAAGAGCAAAAATAAAAAAACGAAGAGTACGAGATAGTAGTGTTTTTGTATTGTTGTGTTTTCGATATTTCTAGCAATTGCAACAATTAGATAATTGCACTTAAACAACAAATGCAAGTGTGTATTTATTTTATTGAAATAATTTACACTTACAAAATTCGAATCTTTAAATATATGTTAATATAAAATCTAATCAAACGTTTAGACATAACAAAATATAAATATTTTCATAATTTCCAAATTATTCAGTTTTGATTATCGTGTACATATGTATGTATTATGTATGTACATCATTAATCATGAAAACCACAGATACCGGGTCGTCCAAATATAAGTATGTTTTTAACTCTGAGAGATGTTTTCTATCCAAAATGTGAACTAAAATGAAAAAAATTTTATGGTTGCACCATGTTGGAAAATATTACAAATTAATTCTGCCTTATTACGGTTGATAAATTTTCGCCTTCGACTTCGAAAGTGTGTATTAGATTAAAGAATAATGTTGTAAAGTAATAAGTACCGATATCTGACATCGAATTTGACAAAAAAAATGTCTTAGCGATTTCGATTGGCCGCCTCGGAGCTGCGATTTGATTCCTTTACATTTTTTCTTGCGGGGTGACGTTAAAAACCCATGCAATGAAAATAATCCAGAAACAATGCACGCTCTCAAGGCTGATATCGTCTGAACCATTCGTGAAATAGAACCAGAAACCGTCAACAAAACTTTGGAAAATCGGGCTGATAGGTTAAGCAACTACGGAGCTAGCCGCGGCAGTCACATCAATGAAATCGTGTTCCATAAATAAAAGGAATGTTTGTTCTATCTAATAAAGTCATAACAAACCGAAAGAACCTAATTAATTATTAAATTTATTATTCAAGACAGGTTTCGATATCTTTTTTCAAAAAATTTCAGAAAGTTTTGTTTGTTGAGGGTTTTTTGCAAAACAAAACTTTTTGAAACAAATTAAGTTTCCTTGTATTTGCAACTTCCTTACTATGTAGGTAAAATTTTTCCTTTTTGTTTTGCTTTTGCCTCAAAGCATTTCTGTAATTTTTACTTTTTGTAGAACTCCAATCGATCACGTTAAAATTCAGTTAAACTTTTTTTTATTTCGTTTGAAAAGAAATTAAAAAATAAAACGACACACTCACAAAAACTTGTTTATTTAAATGTCTACGAACTTTTTTCTTGTCTGTCTTGTTACATTTTCAAAGAAAATCATACTGTATTAGCCAACAGCTAAAACAACTGCAATAACAGCAAGTAAATGTTGCAAGATGTAATTACAAAAAAAATTAAATAAAATAACATTTAAAAGTAAAACATGACTAAAAACGTAAGCAGTTGCAAAACAAAAAAAAAAAAAAATAAAAGGAAACTGGGTAGAAATTAAACATGTGGCGATAAGAATTTAACAAAATAAAATTTACAAGTATTTAAATCATTTATATTATTTTTCTAAGTTGTTATTTAAAATTATCCAATATTATTTTAATAATAATTCTTTTGAAACTGTTTAAGCATTTGTGTTTTAGGGGGTAAAGCGTCTTTTACGCATTGCGTTAGAATTATAAAAAAAAACATAAATAAATTACGAGAAAAATCTTTATTTCACTAACATATTGTCCTAAATTCTGGATGAAACTAACTAATCGTAAAAATATAATAAAACTTGCTATAAAAAACTTCGTAAACAATAAAGATGTGCATATTTTATTTATGGCTTTAGTAATATAAATTGTAGATAGATAGATAGAATAGGAAAAACTAATTGTAATTTTTTTGTTAGCGGTTGAATATTTTAGTATGTTTTCAAGGTTAAAAAATCAGCAAAATGGAGAAAATTCGATAAAAAGATTCAGAAATGATTGAAATTGTAAAAAATATATTAAGTTAAGTTAAGTTAAATTTTATTGAGCCTTTTTTTACAATGAAAGTTTTTAAAGATAACTATACAAAGATTACTTAAGACTATTATAATGTATTATCTTAAAAAACTATGAATTTTTACAGCACCAAGCTTTAGAAATAAGAAAAGAAGAATAAAAATTTAATAAAAATTAGCTACAGGACAATATGCCCTTGCTTCCGGGGTTAACATAGCATAATAGGAAAACTCTTAAATTATACTTAAAACTAACCATATAAAACTAACAAAAAAATAATAATAATAATAAAAAATTAAAAAAAAAATTAAAAAAAAATGAAAAAAATAATAAAAAAAAATTCCCAAAAAGATACTAGCCTCTATGAGTACCAGGCATACTTTTTGTAAAAAACGGTGCCTTATGTTATTATTTAAATCAAAATTAATAGTTTCTTCATTGCAAAAACCTATAGGCGAGAGATAATTGGTGTTACTCCAAGTGAAAACTCTCAGCTCATTATAAATTTCCCTCATAAGACAATTTTCATGACTTTCTAATCTACTTAAGAATTTTTTTAAATATCGCATAAATAAAGACCAATTGGAGTTATTTTCGAATTACAGTAAAAAAATTGTTTGAATAACGTTTATTTAATGAAAATATATTAAAAAAAATAATTTTCAATTCGCGATCTGTAAAAAATATTAAAATTTGGCTAAAAATCGATAATTTTTTTCAGAATTTTGTATGTTATTTAAGGCCCCCGTAGACTAGTGGATAGTGTACTTGACTCTTAGTCTGGGGGTGGGAGTTTCGATTCTTGCCTAGACCTTGGGTGTTTCTGCAGAGAAACCAAAAAGGCTTCGCAGTTCGTGTTTCGTTTAGTAACAATATGAAATCGACACTTCAAAGCGTACTTAGTTATGCTTTTTTATTATTTTATTGGTGCATTGTTGCCAGAAACCGGTAGAAGAATACTAATTAGGAAAAAATAAAATAAAAAATCATATCAAAAACTTCTACAGGAGAAACGCTAAATGGCAAATTATATATCATTATTAAAAATTGGCTTAAAATCGCTAAAGCTGTTAAATTATAAAAAATGGCAAATCATCAGCTCATTATTGGATTGGTGCACTGATCATTAAAAAAAAATAATGAGTATATTTTTTGAATACTTTTTTGAATCCAAAACAAGTTTCGTAAAATTGTGGCTTCTGAGATATCAAGCATTCATTTTGCTGCATATAAAAAATTTTAAGGTTTCATAAGTATTATGTTGCTGTACATGCCACTGTCTGGCGAACTCAACAATTTTTTATACAAAAATGCGCAAAATAAATGGTGCTTTTTATGGAAATTGCTAAAATTTTAGTATTTTAAATTTTAATCGCACTATTTCCCATAATTAATATTATAAATACATACTCGTATGTAGAAAAATATTAACAGTTTTATTAAAAACAAATTGAAATTGATTACTAAGGGGTAAAGCTTATTCCTATGCGCATTTCACTGTTGCTAATGCAGATCATCAGGGAACTTTACCCAAATATTTCTTAGAACAACTAGAGATATTATATTAAATTTTCATTAAAGCAAATGAAAAGTTTAAACAATATCAAAGTTGTAACAAGAACTCAATAATCAATCAATTGTTTTAGTTTTCTTACTTTACCATTGCTACCTAGGCTGACTTTTTTTAAAGTTCACCCTCGCTTTGCTTAATTTCTACAACAAAGAAAGTTTATAAAACAAATGCAAAATGAAACCCCCTCCCAAAAAAAAGAAGGAACTATAACAAAAATTCAAAGGCGACCACTAATCAATAAAATCTTCACCAACTTGTAGCCGCCGGTTACATATGATATAATATTAAATTGCTAAACACTTAAAAATGAAAAATTCAGGAAATCAGGAATTACATATACATAAATACAACAGCAATTATTTGATTTCATTCATTTCATTCATATTGTAAATACACTTGAATTATTTGTTTTTCTTGCCGTAAGCTTTGCGGCGGAAGGATAGTTAAAAAGCTTACGTAAGAACTGGAAGAAAAGAAATTTGGTGAACATAAACTCAACAAGTTTTACTCAATACGCGGCAGTTAGTATACTTATGTAGCACAAAACGCCCACCACTTAAAAAAATTGGTTACGCGGCACAAAACAAGATTTTCCATTTTCAATAAAAGAATATTAACTTTTAACTACATTCATGAAAGCTTTAAAAAATTAAAATTTTTTGTTCAAAACATATGCCGGAGGCATATTTTGAGAAAACTTCGTGTAAATCTACTTGGTCGTTTTTTGCTATTCCGACTTTTTGCCATATGTGCCAAACCAATGACGAACAGACGAATTATAAGAAGAAAATTCAACTATGTTTGAAAACGCTTTAACTGAATCGCGAAAAATTACTTAATGACAAAATCGAAAAAATTCTTTAAGCAGAAACACAAAATCGGAATAGAACAAAATTAAACTGCTTTAATTTAATAATCGGGCATGCCACAGAATTTGAAAAACCAAAAAATTTCTTCGGGATCAAACCAAGCATTTTTCTATTATTCTATTACTTGGAGTTAAAAGCATAAGATAGAGAGGTATACTTTAAGGAGCAACGAAGTAAGCCTTGTATTTCATTGCACGCTTTGCATGTTAAAAAAGTGTGTACTGGGGCCTAGTCGTCGCTTTCGATATCGAGCTGATTCGATCGAGTTTTCTTAGTTTGAGATTGTGGCATTCGCTATCGAACAATATAAACGCACTATTCGATATCGAATGTCATAATCTCAAACTAAGAAAACTCGATCGAATCAGCTCGATAGCAAAAGCGACAATTAGACCCCTGGTTGGTCCTTTGAAATACTAAATTTTTATGGTGAAAAATAAAAATTGGAATTGTAGGTACAAAAGCAAAACCAATCAGTCAGTACGGAATGTATGACAGGCTTGAATATAACAAAATATGGTAAGATAGTAAAAATAGCCAAAAGATCTTTAGATAATGACATGAAAAATAAGTTTGATAAAAACTGTGGCGTAAATATTTTTTTCAAAACATTTTATTTCGTATCTTGGCGATGAAGGCTTGTCTTCGGGGGAGTTAAAAAAGCAACATTTCTACTCCCAAAGCGATTTCAATATTTTGTATTTCTATTGCGTTGCTAAAAATGTTTGGTTTCACATGAAAATTTTAAGCTGGATCTGCGCCTTTGGCGAAGGCTTTATGATATTCCTCATAACCACACTACTCGTATATTATTTGTTTGATTTTGTTTTATTATCTTTCTTCTCTTTTCTTTTTTAAGCTTTAATAAAAATAAAAAATACACAAACAGCTGTTACTATAACTTCATGACCTTTTTTGGCAAAATACAAAACACGAAAACTTGCCTCTTGACACAAGTATTTTGTTTTTTAAGTAAATACTCCAATGCTGCATAAAACTTTATGTAATGTTTCTGTACTCCCAACGAGCGAACCGTGTAGAAAATCTAAGTGAAAAACTCTTCGCTTTTAATGTAAATTTTCTAAACGATTTGCTTGTTGGAAATAACAAAACAGCAAATTAATGAGAAATAAGCAAACAAAAAAAAAAAAAAAAGACAAATAACGTATTCTTTGGTACTCATTTAATGCCACTCAGTCTGTTTTTTAAAACACTTCACGTCCTGGACACTTTAATTGTATTTTATTTTTGTAGCCTTATGACGTCTATTGTTGATGGAGCTGTTTTTCTTTATTACTGCTGGTTTCAACCAAAACCAAAATTTTAAGATGTTAAATGCCATCATACACTACAATTTTTGTTTGTTCACTCTGTAAGTTTTTTCTAGGCTTTATTGTAGGTTGTAAAACAATTTCACGAAGATAGACTTGATGTTGGTTGGGTGTTTCATTGTTTTATTGCATGTCTTATTTTGCTATTTTTTTTAATAATATAAAATTTGAAATTTTTTTGTAGAGAGTGCTATATTTTTATTACTGTTATTATTATTTGTTATTTTTTAAAATTTTGTTTAAGCGTTTAGAGCTTTTTTTTTAGAATGTCATAATATTAATGAACTTTGTTGATATACATCAGTGGTGCTCGTCCCATACAACAATTGTTGGAAAAAATTTACAGAGAATGTATATTATACATACATACAGTAAATAGGTATAAAGTTTAGTTTTTTGAAAGGGACACCCTATTCGTGTATTCAAAAATCGTGTAATAAAATACTGAATTATCTAAAAGATTAGGTCCTCCTCTATGACTTTTGTTTGTATAATTTTGTGATCGGTTAAGCAGGTTAGAAGATATAGATTTATTCTAGATATAGATATTTACCGATGGCAAATATCGGCTATATATCGATGCTATATATCGAGCTTCTTTAAACTGCAGCTGTGGAAAGTATTATGTACTTTTAGGATTCAGCGATAGATGGCAAAAGGAATGCAGACGAACCGAACCGCCTTATTCATAAACGTTTATTGAAGTCGGTTTAAAGCGCGTATTTTCTAAAGAAACCCCGGTTTTAATGCATAATTTAACAATCGCTTATGAATAAGACTGCAAGTGTATAGTGTCAGAGAAAATTTATTTCATTCTCCTAATTGTCTACCCTCCACAAATTCCATCTTTAGACACGCAAAACAAGGACAACTTCCATCTATGATTATTCGCTGATTAAAAATTATAACATAGCAAATAATACCTTGAACCGAAAAATGTTGAAAGCGCACTAAAATGTAGAAAATTGTTTATTTAGTAAACATAAAAATTTATAAGAACGTATGTAAGTTGCTTCCGATGTAAGACATGGATGCCTTCTATCGCCTCTGCTGTTCATGATTCTGCTAGACCACATACTACACATATTTTAACAACACTACAATGCGCCTAATTGAGTGCCTTGAAGATCTTGAGTACCCCGATGACATAGCTTTGCTCTCACACTCGCATCAGCACATGCAATCATAGTTAGACGACTTATAGCAGCAGGAGGCGTTAAAGGTTGGCCTTAATATCAACATAAAAAACAGAATCGATGCCAAATAAATCATCCAGCGATACGCCATTCACTATTAACGGGAAACGAAAGAGTTTCGTACTAAGCCAGCAACAATTAAAGTGTCGGGAGATACTTTACTACCAACCAACTTATTAGACCTAGAGTCACCAATTAATTTTTTCTATTTTTTCCCTAAAGCGCTGAGCTGATATGTTTTATAGTAGACAAATTAAATGAAACCTTTAGTGCTGTTGAGCAAATTTGCTTCTCTAAAGCAAGAAATAGTTTGTAAAATACATTCTTTTAGTGGAGTTTCAGGATTTGTCTAAATAAAATATCGGAGGTAAACATATAATGTCTTTAACAGATTTTAGACTTACATTGGTGAAACATTATGCAAGCTTGGCTTAAAGCTTAAGAAGAGAAACTCTTTTGAAAATGTTCTTCAAGCAAAAGGACATAAGGGCCATGCACAACATGTTCCATCAATGGCAGTAAGGCATGATGAAATAGGGCACTGGCTGATTTGGGCTGAAAAGAGAGTATACGCTGAAGTTTCCACTAGTACCCAGGCGTATTGCAAATTACATACGAAAAATGTTGCATCGCCTTGTGCTACAATAACAAAATAATTGTTTCATACTATTTAAGACTGTTTTTGGTGAAATTTTGACTCAATGTTACAGAAATGTCACAATCCTTAAAAATCTAAATAAAAATTTGAAAATAACTTTTTTTTAAATTCTGAAAAATATGATTGTTTTTTTACAGTCAACGTTATTTGGCAAAAAAATAGGATTTTTATAATCATGAGTTATAAATGGTTAACATAGATTTTTATTGCCTGTTGGCATCCAAGAAAAGTAAAAAAAAAAATTAAAAATTATTTACTGTTTAATCAAGCAGGGAAAAAAGAGTGAATAAAAAAAATCAATCACTTTCACTATTTTTAGCACTTTGCATATGAAGAGAAAAAGTGAAAGTAAATGTGTGTAAATTTAATGCGAAAAAGTGAATTATTTAATAACAATTTTGCTGTAAAAGCATAATTTTTTGTCTTTTTTCCCTGAAGAGATTCATGCAAACTAGCTGCCAATTGGTTTGAAAAGAAAAAAAATTAAATAAGCCGGTTAACCAAGCAAATATTTATTATTTTTTTTAGTATCGCCAACCGGCTGGACAACACCCTCAGTACTACGTACCACAAAAAGAAAAATTTAAAAAAACAAGACCGCTTCAGAGTGGCTGTCGCGTGTATTTGTGTACAATTATGTACTTGTATTATTTATCTTTTTTCGTTTGCCAAGCAGTGACTACTTTATACGAGGGTTCCTATTTGTATTGAGTGACACTAATGGTGAAAAATCTGTAAATTGTTATTGAAAGTGTCTTTGTTGCTTCCGAAATGTTATTTCTTATACTTGTGTTTAGGATCGAATCCCTTGTCGTAGTATTTTTTTCAGTTCCGTTTTATGCACTTTTAAAACATAAATCATTGCCGTTGGTTTCCAATTCTAGCCTCAATCGCATCATAGTCAACAATTTCAGTTGTTATACATGAATATGTCATGTTTAACTCCAAAGAATTTTGTTAAATAATTCGCAATTGATTTTACGTTGTTTTAATGCCAGAGTTACCAGCTTAGTGTGATTTTTTTAAAATGCGTTATCAAACGTGGTTATCAAAGGTGATCTAAAAATGCCAAAAATGGAGCCATGTATCATGCCCTTAATCATTTCTTTCGCAATACAGCTACTTACGAGTACGAGTGCCCAAAAGTGTTTTCTACTTTTTACTGGATTCCCTTCATTTACAAAATCAAATAAATGAGAACTCAAGCTTATGGTGCAATATATTTTGCACTTTTTATTGAAAATTTACAATATTTTGAAGTTTGCAATATTTATTGATTGTATTTTTTTTCAAACGAAATTCGTTGTTAGTGTAATCCAAAGTAGTTATTTGGCTAAAGTTCGTGACATTTTTTAATTGGAAAGAATTTGATGTGACACTATATTACAAAGAAAGATTTAACAACAATTAAAGTTCAAATTTACGCGGCAGAACAGAAACAACGTTGTTTTTCGGGAGCCGCTACACTCCCATCATTTGTGTTCATGTGTATTTCCATGTATCTGCCACTATTTAGATGGTTCGGTTGAATGTCAATTCAAATCTTTATTTATATAATTTATGACCCGAAAAAGAATACGAGACATTGACATTGTGGTAGGTATTATTAATTGTTTTTAAAGCAAACACTACATTACCACGATCAACATTAAAATTTCATCATTAAATTAACCCATTGTTACACGTTGATTTTCTCTCGTGCACCGTTTTCCTTTCTAATTTTTTGTTTTTACTTAAGGACAAACTTTTTTGGTTTGATTAATACTTCAAGTACGTTTGTATATTAAGTCAAGTTAATTCACTGGAAATAGAATTATTAAGTAAACTTTTATTTTTAGGAGTATTAAAAAAATAAGTAATTTCGGGGAGTTTCCGTAGGAGAAAAAAAAACTTGTAAGCAAGTCAGGATCTGATAAGGGGATCCCATGAAAATCTTTACTTCTGTTATACTGAATTGAACGCCCTTATTAAGGTTTTTTTATTGAACATTTATATGCACGTATCGAGTTGACATTTTTTTTATCAATGCAAAGTTATAAAACGCCCAAGGAACGATGTAAAGAACACATATTCATAAATGACAAACAAAAAGAAAATTTCTTATAAATGTTTTACTTTTTTCTTGGCAACTTGCGGAGATTCCAACACTGAGTATATTATTGGGAACCCCCCTCGTATTATAATTTTTTTATGTAGTTTTTCGTTCATAACTATATTTTAGCAAATTAAGTTCAGTGACTTTTTACTTTATCGTTTCGTTACTTGCAAGTCTGTTTGGTAAATTATGTATTTATGTGTGTTTTTGTGTTTTACTTAAATGCACCTCGTGTATACTTTTGCGGATTCGGAAGCGAATCTTTCTTACGAACAACGTTAAGGATTGATTAATTACTTAAGTATCCATCTGCAAAACACTTTTCCAAAAAACTATATTAAATTTAATTCCAACTTCAGGTTTCCAAATCTCCGAGTCGATAAATTGGCGGCAATAAAAAAAAATTACAATAGAAAATTTTTTCGATTTCATGGACTTGTTTGATTTTATACTTTGAGAAGTTTCGACATGCTTCCGATGGTGCGGTGTCTCGTAACGATGACTCCCTGGAGCCATATTCTGTAAGTCTCGTAGCGAAAGCTAAATCTCGATCGGCAAAGTGCTGAATGAATACACAAGAAATTTTTTTTGGCGATTACATCAAACTTTAAAATTACATCGAATTAAATTTTTAAGACAATATAGCAAAGAACACATCACAAAATTACATTCATAGCCAAAAATCTCTAAATCGACTTTAAATAATTTTAGCGATGGAGAGAGATTTGACTTTAGGGGATTATAGTATAAGGCTGCTGGAGAGCAAGCGTGTTGCTTTCATAATTAAAAAGTTCCTTTATTTTATGAATATACATACGTATATCAAAATTAACGACATTCCTGCTTTTTAATCGTCACTTTTGCTTTCGAATAATTCTTAGGAATTACCTTTAGCAAGATGTCAACCAACTTGTAAACGTTTTGATTCAATCATGATTTTTGTATAAAAAAAACTATTAAATTATCTTTAAAAAATTATGACTTAACGCGGATCTTTCATAACCGTAAAGCTGCAACCACTACTTATTAATAAGTATGTAAGTTAAGGTCTTCTTTTATTTGTAGTTAAATAAGCAGTTAGTTTCTTTGCTTTTATGTTAATTTTTCTATATATATATTTTTTAAATTATAATAATTATAAAATATTTATAAATACTCGTAATTGACTGTTGGTAATATGATTTGTTGTTGTTAATGCATACTTGTTTCTTTTTATAAGAATTTCGTTTATTTATGGGGGTTTTCATGTAATTATGATGACAAGCAATGGCAATTTTATTTAACATTTATATATTTTTTTCTATAAAAGATTTTTAAAGATTACTTGCCTAGTTGTTGCTACTTGACTAAGCCTTGGCCTTAAATAGAGATGGTTAGAGATGTCAGTCTGGTTGGTTGGTTGGTTGGTTGGTCATGTTAAAGATTTATCTGTTGCAGTTGACAGTGGCAGAAGAGGATTAGACATGTGGACATGTGTAAAAGTTGACAGTTTTTATCGTCATTTATTATAATGATTTGAACAACAGCTCTTTTAGATATTTAGTGATCTTTAGTGTCACATTTAATGGCAGATAGAACTAACTTAACTATAAATGTAGATAATGATTTTGAAAAGGGCTACGAAACACGTTTAGTTAATTGATAAAATAATTTTATGTGGTATAATGCTTGAAATAATGTGACATGTTTACAAGTGCTTAGAAATTTTTGTATTTGGAGATTACTTATGAATTAATGTCTGTTTTACATTGGCATAGGCTTTTTAGTTTTTTTTTTATTTTATAATTCAAATATTTATTGTAAATAATATTATTAAAAAAATAATAATAAAAAACTTTACTGTATTTTACTAAAAAGTAAGCAAACAAAAAGTATACAATATGTGAAAAAATTATTTACAAAAAGAATTATTGAAATATTAAAAAATAAAAAGTTAATAATTATAATATGCCTTTTAAAAGGAAATAAATGTTGCAGAAATCATTTACAGCCATTTTCGTTGTGTTATTTTAATACTTTAGAGTTGTAAAAGTACTATGTATGGTTATTTAGTACTGCACTTTTTTTAAGGTAATTAATATCAGAAACAAATAATCACATACTTTTGAATAAATTTAATCAGACACAAATTAGCAAAATCAAATAAAATAGAAATAAACGTATGGAAAAGATTACAGAAAATAATTTGATAATTAATATTTATACGTAATTCTTGATCTGTTTAAGGTTTATATTGAAATGAATTTTTGGCTTGAGTTTAAATCTGAGTTTATCCATTTCTTCTTAATTTTTATGAAATTGTTGTTGGATAAACTCATTATTTTATTGAGAGAGTACTTTTATTTGAAACAATTTATTCATCAGACTAGCAGAACGCATCAGTACTGATTTCGAGATTGCTACGCCATCAGCGTTCTTTTGTTCGATTTTACCACTTTTGACGGTGGATAATAGTGACTAGGAATAGCAACTATTTATCCGTATTATTTAACGAATTAGAATACGATAAGTGTAACTTATTCATTTCTTACAAGTTAAATCAATTTCGTTTAGTACGAAATTCCATCTCTAATGATTACTCATTCCAAATATTCCATACTCTCCCGCTTTTTTCAGAATCATCGGGTCTGAGATCAAGGTACTCGAACGCAGCTAATATTATTAATTTTGTATTTATTTATTTATTTATTTATTTATTTTATACAGTCTCAGACTAAAGTTAAAACACACGCTTTAAAGATATATTTCATATAAATTTTTAAAAAAAAAAAATAAATCCTTTGTCATGCAGAGAAAGTTGGAGTATGATTTAAGGTGAATTCGCCCATTTGTTTCGGACAAAATTTTTGTCAGGACAATATTTTTTTGACTTTTTCTGAGTTTTCTGCAACACGATTCACTCATTTGAAACAAAAAAATGTTCCGGAATTTCAAGGCTATCATATATAAATATGGAAAAATATAAATATAAAATTGATGCATCTGTAAATATGACGATAATGAACTAAATAAAGCAAAATTATTTCCAAGGAAATTTATAGAAAAAAAAACTAAAAATAAAAGAATTTCTTCAAACCTGCTTCTCAAACACTATAATGTGACAACTCAGTTCAACTTTGTCCGGACAAAAATTAAAATTAAATCAATTCAAGTTTGTGAGTTGTCCGATCAAAATCATTTCTCTCTCTCTTCTCAAGAAGGTAGACATCAAACTACATACATATGAAAAAAATTTTATGGGTGAATCCAGTAATAAACCGTATTCCCTATGTTAAAAATTCTTCATATTCACTTTCATGACATTGAGAGGTAATAATTATTGGCAACAAAGTAAGTAAAGCACATACCTCATCGTTATTCTAAGCACTCGTGAAAATTTCAAAGTAGGTTCACCATTAATTTCCCAGAATTGACTATAGAGATGGGAATTTCATACTAAACTACATTGGTATTTTTTAAAGTGAATATGACAAATCCACAATTCGAGTATTCTTTATTATTCATCTATTCGGTTAAATAGTTGAAATTTTTTGACTACTGGCAGCTACCTGAAAGGTGTTAAAAAAATACTACATGTACAAATAATGCTTTGAATTAACGAACTTAAGCCTGATTTAATCATTTGTATAATTTACATATTGAATAATTGAATAATTTGAGGTTTTAATTTTTCCATTTTATTATTTTACTTTTTGTTTTTAGTTAAAAAAATCCCTAAAGAAACAAAAGTTTTTGAAAAGTTTTTATTTATTTTTTTTCTATTTCATTCATTTGTATTTGTGTTTATTAACTTAATTTTCTTTAAAATATTTTTGTTTTATATTTTTTATCAAAATTATTCAAATTTGAAGAAACACAATTGATTAATTAGCATTTTGAATAATCAGAATACTTAACTAATAGATTAATTGATTAACCAGTATTTCAATTAATCGCACATCTATATTTCCAATTATATATACTTATTTTATACCGTTTATTGTGCTGGTGAGAAATGTTTTTTTTTTAAATTTTGTTTAAAACGAATTCTGCATATAAATTATAAAAAATATATATTGGCCCCTTTTAATTTATTCTTATCGTTACCTCGCACTTAAAACTACATTCATGAAATGGGTAATTTTTACTTCTTTTTCTTTTCAAATATAATGGCTTTCTATTCATAATGCAAATGAATAAGAGTTTTATTTACACTGTTTCCCAGCAAACACTCAGGTTGGATTTCAATTTGGGAATTATTTAAATTTAAACTCAATGTAATTTATGAAACATAGTAAGTTTGACAAAGATTTAACTTTTTTCTTAGAGTAATCTCAAACGTTATTCTCAAATTTTTTCCATGGAATATAAGTTTCACTGTAGTTTCTATTTCTCTTACCTTCAATAATAAAACTTTTCATTAATTAAATTGGCTACTACAAAGATTTTGTGAGTTGCATTACAAAGTTCCAATTTATTTTCTTGCTTTAATAAAGGGTGATTTTTTAGCAATTTCCTTTTTTGGCAACCATGTTTTTGGCAGCTCAGCTGTTTTCGTGTAACATTCTACTGTTAATTGGTGTGGATTATGGTCCGGTGGCATCATTGGACCGTAAACTTTTAGACACGGCGAAGTCGGGAACGCTACTGTGAATAGCGAGCGCTACCGTGCGATGATTACAATTTTTTTGGCCAAAATGGAAGAGTTCGATTTGACATGAGGTTTTAACAAGACGGTGCCACATGCCACACAGCATGGAAAACATTGGCCAAATTGAGGGGCGAGTTCAATGAACAGTTAATTTCACGTTTGCGGCTGCCCAGATCGTGCGATTTAACGCCTTTAGACTATTTTTTGTGGAGCTATGTTAAAGATCATGTCTAAGAGATAAGCCCGCAACGGTTGACGCTCTCGAAGCCAATATTGAAGAATTTATTCGTGAGATGCCGGCAGATATGTTACACCCGGCGTATGAACCATTTGAGGCGTAGCCGCCTCTCTAAATTTTTTGTTTTTTTTAATCAAATCCGAAACTCTTAAAAAATTATCCGTTAAAATAAAAATTAAGAAAATTAAATTTTTAAAGTATTTTTCTTAAATTAAAACTGATGAGGAAATCTGGTAATTTTCGAAAATGACTAAAATTTCCTGAAAATTGTAACATGTTCCTAAATCACCTTCTTTATAAAATAATAACTTAATTTAATAAAAATTTAATGAATAAACCCAAATAAAATAAAAAATTTTAATCTCACACCTCACTCCAAGTAAATAGGTTTGTTAATAATGTTTGCTATCAAAAAAAAAAACTAGAAAATTTTGGTGCTTTTTATGGGAATCTTTCAAATTTTAGTGTTAAATTTTTTATTCGCACTTTTTCCCAAAATTAATATTTTACTTATTCAGTAAAACATTAACCATTTTGTTAAAAACAAATTGCAATTGATTATTGAGGGGTATAGCTTGTTCCTATGCGCATTTCACTGTTGCTAATGCAGATCATAAAATTTTATGCTTGTGCTTGCTGGGTTACCATCCCCGAAATACTCACAACGTTTAATACGGAAAAAAGCGGAAACGATTTTTTATGTGTTGGTTCTTAAAGATTTCGGGTATTTTTATGTTTTCGATGATTTGTAAAAGATTTTTTCTTGATTCAAAAAGTTTTCTTTGTTTAGGGTTTTAGCTAGTCTACATATATACATTTCATTGGTGCTTATGCCAAATCATCAGTAGACCTCAACAAACAAAACTTTTTGAATTCTTTGAAAAAAGATATCGAGACCTGTCTCGAATAATAAATTTAATAACTAATTTTTTCTTAATTTTACTCAATTAAAAAAAAGTATCTACATGATTTTATTCGAACTGTTTATTATATTTCATTGAATATTTTTTTTAAATTGAAAATTTCAGAAGATTGAGCAAGTTATGTAAAGCATTTTCAAAGTCACTGCATGTTATCAGGAATCTTTTGTTGATATGTCACATATTTGTAGCGTTAAACTATAAACACATACACTCCAGCAAGCTACCGACTACAACCTGTCAAAAATAGAATACATGAATGTATAACAAAATGATTATTTCCACGACTACACGGCTGCAGGTTGTTGTCCATGTAGGCTTGCCAGATCTAATTTATCGAAAAGCTTGACATTGACCAAAAAAAAACTTGATTTTGAAAAAAAAACTTGACAAATAAAAACACTCATACTAAATATATAAAAGAGATTTTTAGTTTTTAAAGAAGAACTTCTGGATAATTATTATTGGGAAAATACGAATAGAATTTCAACTTTTACTCGTAAAAACAATTTTGCTGAGAGTTTTTAGCTAGTCTATAATAAATAAATAATAATTTTCATAAATAACTTGACAATTCTTCAAACACATAAGTTTTATTAAAAAAAAAACAATGAAAAACCGCCTGTATTATTCCACCATGGGTATATCAAGTCGGCTAAGCTGATAGAAGGATGGCGCGCCGGTAAAACCCCGGCTCAAGCCGAATCGCCGCCGCCGCCGACGAAAAGTCCACGACTTGCTTCTCTGGTTCAATGTTGTCAATTTACTAGTGTTGAGTAATAGGGTAAATATCAGTGTTGGCACTTTTATAATAATTGTACAGAAAGTTAGTTATTTTTGCAGAAAAAAATAAGTATCATATTAGTCCTTAGTTCTATTGATAGTAAAAATATGGGCTTTAGATTTGTTTTTTTTAGAAATATACACATACTTTTTTTAAGTATTATTACATAGCTAGAATAAATTTGAGAAAAAAAAAATAACTTACAAAAAAGCTTGACAAATCACTTTTTCACTTGACACTTGACGCGCATTAAAAAACTTGACAATCAGGCCAAATCAGGCCCTTCTGGCAACCCTATGTCCATGCCACCTTTTGTCGTGTAGTCAAATTAAAGTAATTTCTATTGGCTACGAAAAAACAGAATTGTTGACAATATAATATAATATGTAAAGCAAATTAGTGCTTAGTAAATTGCAGTTCTTTTTTTGGTATTAATTTTTCGTATAATATAATAATTTTTGCAGAAAAACAAGGGCAATGAAATTTCTGCATATTACATCAATATTTTCTCCTTATCTTCGAAAAAAAACTACAAGAACTACGAAAATTCGCAATAACTTCCAATCATTGAAAAATTTAAATGTTTAAAAATAATATCACATCCCAGGTTTTTTTTTGTCACACTGTGTTAATGGATTAATAAAATTTGTATAAAATGTTTAAAAGTTTATTTTCATGAAAAGTTAAATAACTCAGTCAATAACTTATCTATTTTTAAACCCAAATATGCGTTGTAATCGTAAATAAACGTACTTTTTGAATAAATTCAACAGTATTATAGTTTCTTAATAAAATAATGTATAAAAACGTCACCAAAGTTGAAAAATATTTGAAAAATCTACAAAATTTGTGTTTGCTCCATAATAACACCCAAATTTCTCAAATTTTCTTAGATAAGTTATATGTCATTCGAAAGATCTCAGTTTCTTCTTTCCAAATCTAATAAGAAATTGAAAATCAGATCATTATCAACAAAATTACAGGCTTATAAGTGCGCAAAGGTACAAAAACCGGGTTTTTAACCGTAAATCCGGATTTTGGAGTGTCCCGGCAATTTCAAATACAGAATCCTGATCTACTCCACAGCAGCTACTAGAAAAATAATATCACATCCCAGGTTTTTTTTTGTCTCACTGTGTTATTCATCATGTATGCTTTTCAATTATTTTTTTAATTTTAAAAATTTTCAGAAGACGGTTTCAGTTTTTTTATATTTATTAACAAAATTTTTTCAAAAATTTTTTTTTATTTTTAATTATAAATTGTCACTTACGATGAAATCTACAGTCTGTCTATATTATAAAATTTATCAAAAATTTTAAAATTTTGTAAGTTTTGAAATATGTGCCAGCCCATAGAATTTCAATCAAACATTGTCTTTACAAAGTGTCGCTTACGATCATTTTGCGCAAGGGAGTGAGTATATATTTTTGAAACTTATAACACAAACACATATTATAAGCTTAGTATTCAAATGTCTTTCAAAAAAATAAAGCGGCTAAAAATTATATGCTACGCAAAAACAAAAAATGCCAACCAAATATTAAAAATTTTTCTTTAAAGGGCATGAAGAATAGTTAACCACCAATCAATCACAAACATTTATATTTTATTACACAGTTCATAATTTTTTTTATATTATTATGCCAGCCACATTTGAGTATGTAACAAGTTTTGCTTATCCAACCAAACCAGTGGTAACTGGTGCAAAAATTCAACACTTCACTTGCCCATTTATATGTTTTGAATTGTTTTTAAAATTTCAATGGAATTTAAATATATTTTTTTGGTATTTATTGGACGTTATTACGCCGTTGTTCACCGCAGGTATGTCATTCCGTTTGTAAAAAAGTCGCATTAATTTATATACTTTTGACCACTTTCTCGGAAAATGTCCCACTGTGTGCCGGCGAACAATTGCAAAGTACACGAATCTCCTAAGTGGAAAATATGCAACGAAATCAGAAAATTATTCTACTAATTGTTTGCTTTATTCCGATTTTTAGCATGCTGTCGGTTGTTAGGAATATCAACTGTTCAACCAAATTATTTAATTATCAAAGAATACAAGATTTTTTTATTACTTCGCGAACACAATGTGCTATCTGTTGCTTTATTGTAGTCTAAATCAATTAGCTTTTACGGTTTTTTTTTCTTAATAAAATAATTTAATCTTATAATTTATATTAATTATCGAAAGTTTAATGAATGACTTTCAATTAAACAAATAATTGGGCTGGTAGGTTGTCGGTGTCGGTTGAAATTAAATAATGTTCCTTTGTATTTATTTATTTATTTATTTATTTATTTAATTAATTATTTCAGTTTATGGACAAAAATCCTTACAGAATAATTATATTTAAAATGTAAATATAGTGTAAAATACAAAGGTTTAATATAAATACTTGCAAACATATCGACCCCTGTGCGCTATATTATCGTATGTTACAAAAACTGAATTTTCAGGAGAGCGTTTTTTTTACTATTTTTTATTACTATTACATGTAGTTGTATACCATAAAACTGTTACATACAATAAAATGTGCATTTTGTTATCTCCATAAATATTATATTTATCACTATAATATTTTGTCAACAGATGAGCTATTGGATCTAGAACCAATTTACGTAAAAAAAGTCGATTTCGAAAAATGTGTAAGATACGACAATTTCGCGCACAGGGGTCTATATCGTCATTACCTTAATTTAAAAAAAGCGTATCTAACTAAAAAAATATATATAAAAGGAAAAAACCTCTTAATAGAAAAACTTGAGAAGTGTCTTTGTATACGAGCGCGGTTAGACGATTCAAACGCCCATATTTTTTTATTGATTTAAATTGCAAAATGTGTGGAAATAATCAAAATGTCAAAGTCCATTCACTTTAGCTCGATGTGGCCACCTTTGGCCTTGACTATGGCCTTCAAACTGTTAAAAAATGTGTTGCATGTTGCACGAATATGATCTTGCGGTATTTTGGCACATTCCCGTGCAATGGCTTTCTGCAGCGCATCCATACTGGCATATTTTTTAGCGCTCACCATGCTCTTCAAAATGGTATGTATTGCACAAAAATTGCATTAGATGATCCTTTCTACGAAGGCGAGTTGAGCTTGAGAAATATGATATACCTATAAAGTTACAGGGTAAAAATTGCGAAACTAAAAAAAGAAATGTCCGGTACTGAGGGTCGTGTACTACACACTCTGCACCTTCGCCCCTTCTTCTAGAAACTTCATCTGTCTGTCTTTCAATAGCTCATATGTAAAAGGGGACTTAGCTAAAATGCAGTAAACACTTACTTTTTTCTTTGGCTTTTTTTTCTGAATTTTGGCTTTTAGCGACCGGCAGTTTGGCAAATGAAAATTTTTATTTTATTTAAAAAAAAAACAAGCAGTTAGCTTTAGGTAAATATGATAAGAAATGGGGTTTTAATTGTTCATCTTTGAATTTAATACCATAAGTTTAAGATGGCTTAATGAGGTTTCCTTCTCAGTTTCATGCTTTCAACAATATTGCTAGCAAGTACCATTCGCATATCACTCACTCTGTCTGCCTTTCTGTCCCTCTGTCATGAAATAAACTCAGCAATTTTATATTACATTTTCATATTTTAACTATCACTCTTCACTCAAATGTCTATTATTAGATATTTAAGCACAGCAACTATGCTATGTAAGCATTAAAAGCGCTATGTAAGCATTAACACTTTAAAATGCTCATTGACCCGATTCAGAGACAGTTGGGTAATAACTGGAAAAAATTATGAACAATAAATAAACTCTTCTAAGCACCACAAAAAAAAAAACAAAACAAAAATGAAACTAAAACTAAAATAAGCCTTAAGAAATTATAGTAACAAAACAAAAGAACCTAAGCCAAACCAAAAATTTACCACAAAATAGAAAAAAAGAGGGAAAATTATATATTAGCAAACCGGCAAAAGAAATCCTATTTAGAGCAGATTTATTTTAATGGAATTTTGCTTAACAAGTCACCTAAATAAAAAGAAATGAAGACTGCACAAGAGAAATGTTACTTTTCATGACAGAAAATAACAAACATTTTTCTACAATCTATTGAACATTAAAAATGTTTCCGGAATTTAAAACCATTTACAAATATTACTTGGAAATATAATCATCAAGAGTGTTAATAGAGTGTAAAGACATTATTATAACTTCTACATACTAGTACGCTGCATATTTTAGACTTACTCGTAGTTATACTACATACATATGTACGTTTTAGGAAAGAGAAAAACGAAGACGAAATTGAAAAGAAAATCAAAATAGAAATATATGAACACACTTTTTAGGAAAATTATACAATTGAGAACAAAATGTTAGCTCTACTGTTTCGAATTAAACATTTTAAAAAGTCGATTGAATTTTCTGCTGTCTAGTTTGAAGAGCTATATATTAACTTAGTTTATTTTTTTAGATAAAGTTAGTTTTGTTTTTTTTTTTTTGTGAGAAAATGTTTTTTGCTTGTGATTTAAATGCCGAATGAAGTGATGAAGAAAATAAAAAAACTTATCTTAGAAAGAAAACTTCTCAGAAAGAATTCCGACATGAATTCCGACGTCTGCAACTTACCCAGATGAAAAGTAAGCATCGAAACCAAACTTTTACAAAATAACAGTTTGCTACTTCATAAACAAGTTTGAAAGTTACTTCGACTAAATAAAGCAGCTTTTAAGTATGTACTGGAGGCTATAGAATGCGATTTAAGGAATGGAGTTCGATTTATAATAATTTCTAAAAAAAATAAAATTGGCAGCTACATTAAGGTTTTAGTCCAACTCAGTGTGGTAAATGATTTTAATTTGGGTCTGTCACATCCAATTGCCTCAAAAATTCTTTCTGAGATCTTGAACACACTAGAAATGAGGCTGTGCCCCCAGAGAATTACACTTAATATGACAGCTACTGAAAAACCCATCCGCTAATCTTCTTGATGGACCAAGCGCATTTAATTCCGTTGCAATTTCTTCATAATTTGCTTTGAAATTGCAGGGTATTGTACCTCTGCGAAATCCTACTGCAAGAGAAGGATTTTTTTCAAATTATTCCACAAGTTTCTGGAACTGGCTTATTTTATTTTTTTAAACTTTTTCCATTTTGCTCTATAACTTTTTCAAATCACTTTCTAGTCGATAATAAAAATTGTGAAGACAAAATCAGAGTCGCTTCAATGCAATAGCGCCGTCGAAATTTCTTATAGAATGCCAAATATTAGAAAACACTTATTGATAACTAACGACAACTGGAATAATAATTGAAAGCCATCGACGAAAAACGTCGTCGTCATGCAACGATTACGACAATTAGAATAAGGGTGAATGTGTATAGACGATGCAAAATAAGTAAGATTTTTTTCAATGATATAGAAGAGTTGAGTGAGTTCTATCAATGTAGGTATTATAAGTATTTTCTGGAAATTAGAAATCAAACTGAAGTGATTTATGAGTGTGAGTATGATATGAGTATGATGTCGACGTCGCATTCATATTTATTGCAACCTGTACTTCTAAATCAACGTTATCGTGAGTAAGAGTAAATCAGAGTAGTTGAGTTTAAATGATGCCTACTCACTTATATCTAAAATTTCATGAGTCAGTATTAATAGCGAAGAAACGATGCATTGCCGATCACTGGTACACAGTTTATTCTGCTGTTCTAGTGATATCACCTGGCTGATCTGGTTTGTAATTGTATATAATTGTTTCTTCTCACTGAACCTACTTCACAGTAAACATACTTGTGACATTTCGAATTTTACTTAGTTAGTGATTCAATCACCTACTAATTGCTCAATTTATTATAAATTGAGGTCTTAGTTGTGTAAAATTTCCTAATTGCACAATTAGTTTGTTTGTATGAACACAGTATTATTATTTTTACACATGATCGTTAATTGTTTCCATCCATTGCAAATTGCAACATGCTTGGACTACACTCAACGTTTTATTGCCAAACAAAAATAATACATGTAATATTTTTTGTAAAGACAAAATGATATTAATAAACATATTTAATTTTTTATTTGTAATACAAATATATTTTACTAAAGAGAAAAAAAAAATGATTGTTTATATAAAAAGTTAGTTGTTGGAAAAAAAATTTACGAGCTTTTCCAGGATATTTATAAATAAAACAAATTTTGTTATTTTATAGGTCCTTGCAACACATATATCGTCGTGGTGAATGCAATATGCTGTATGTCACTAAATCATACTTTTGCAGGAAAGACAAAAACTTAATATTTCTGAGAAAAATTGTTTGTTTTAGTTTCGCTGGCTAGAATATAATAATAAATCGCCACGATTCACACTGTATCCAATGTTAGTATCCAATGCAGAATGACACAATTTATAGGTTTTATCTCGAAAGAACACTCCACGCCACTGTCAAATCAAGCGTGCGATTGACATACGTCCTTTTGCAGTAACCAAAAGAAGCGCGCAAAAGCTCTCTTCTGATTGCCTGAACGGCACGAGATAAATGCAAGTTGTAGGAGCCCCAATTTTGGTTACAACGCTACAATAAAACCAAATTCAATTTTTTTTGACATACAGCCTATTGCATTCACCACGACGATATGTATATTCTTCAATAGCAAAATTAAGGCACAAATGCAAGATTTTTGTCTGTTTTATGTTCAAAGAACTTAATAATGAGCTCTCTTCCATTTACCTCAGCCTAACGGATAACTTTGTTTAACCGAACAGTAAAGTCCAACTCGCCTTAATACTTATCGATCTACTTTGTGTGTCTTCATTTTTACTCCTCACTGTTTATAAGCAATTTACTACTTTTTCCTTTACTTTCGTATTAAGCATTTAAAAAGAAAGTACGAGTAATTTTTTGTTTGCTGCTGTTAGAAAATCTTTGTTTCTTTCTTTCTTAGTTTTATGATGCATTTAAAAATAGAAAGGTGTTTTATATACCAGTCATAGACACTTTAATGTATACATTTCGTTGTTATAGCCAAGTTAACAGAAAACTAAAAGATTTGGCAAAAACAATAGTGTAGGAAAAATACGTACATACGTATTATGTTTCATATATTGACCCAAAAAAAAAAACACTGAAGAAGTTTTATGACAAGTTAAGCCAAGATAAATTGAAAAGAAAATTAAAGAAAAATAAGTTTTCAATTACTTAAATCCTTTTTAAGAAGCACACACACTGAAATTAAAATTTTATTGCTACGTACTTAAATATAATAAAATATCTAAATGCTTGTTTTATCCTTGTTTTCCTGCAGTATTATTAAGTGTGTATATCGTCATATGAATTCATAAAAGCCCTATAACATTTTTAGAGAACTTGCAAAACACTTCTATTAAAGAATTAGTACAATTTTAATACATACATATGTAAAATTTTCCACGGACTTGTATTTTGATATGGTGCATCGTAATCGATCAAGAAGTCGATTTTAAATTTTTTGAAATCATATGATGATATATTTGTTTTATTTGTGAAATTAAATCGATAAGACAGCAAACTTAAACCCAAAAACATTGCTTTTAATAAAATGACTTGATGCATTCGAAAGTAAAACGAATAATAATTGTTTGGAAGTGAATTACTGGACATCATTCGGAAAATATTTCAACCGAAAAAATTGTAAACTCATGGCAGTCACCAGTATATGTCATAATAAATAAAAGAAGCATATTGCATTAACATTAGGTGGTTTTTGTATTTTTTTTTAAATAACGACACAAACTGCGAAGCCATTTTGGCTTGTCTGCAGAAACACCCAGGGTCTAGGCAGGATTCGAACCTGCGACCCACAGACTAATAGTCTAGTATGCTATCTACTAGTCTAAGGGTTCTCCCCTTCAATATTTCGATAATTCATTGTCTATCATCTTCAAGAATTAATTTCTAGTTGATAAAATTTAAACTAATAAATTATATATTAATAATCTCCCTTATTGGCAATAAAAGTTCACGTAAAATGTGTTCCCTTTCCCGAAATTGTGATTGCCAATTTTGCGTTGTTGTTGTATTTCGTTCGTGTTTTTCCACAATTTTTTGTTTATTGGAAATATTTCAAGGGAATAAAATTTTATGTACTGTTCAGATATTCGAGTGGTTTCCATACATATTTGCTACTCAAGTCTATTGCTTGGACTCTATGAACAGCACACTAGCCTCCTATTCACGATAAGGCATAATTTTTTTCAAATTGTTAGTTTACATCTCTGTTTAATTTATTTCTGAAAATTATTCTTAAAACGAATCCACATATATTGGAGTGATCTAAACAGAATCCGCATAATTTCACGCGTTTTAAAATTGAGTAAGTAAACATGGTCGAAAGAAAATCTAGGGCCGATTGTTCTCAGAAATTCTTCATAATTGACTTCATTTTGTGATATAAAAACAAAGTTAAATCACGCTAGCCCTAAGCAAAAGTAGTTGTTACGTTTTTTGGGCAAATGTTTGCCAACTGTGAGCGTGCCTTTAGTTAATTAATGCTGTTTAAAAAAGAATAAATAAAAATCGTTCTTTTAAAAACTTAAAATTAAATTAAATTAAATATTGGGTTAAGAACATTCGAATAATATTTGATAATTTCATATGACAGCCCCCCACCAGTTTTACTTGTAGTTACTTTTAAAGTAAACTTTTAAGTCTTTTTTTAAAACATTTTTTCTTATCGTTAAATAGTTTTTAATATAAAGTGATTTTTTTCTTTCTTCTAAATATAGAAGAGTGTACTGGAAGAAAAATCGCTTAATAATTACTTCTGGTAATAACTATCTTTTTGTTTTATCATAATTTAAAAATGAGTAATGAAAAAAGGTCAATACAGACATTTATATACAATTGTTCTGTAATTAAAAGGCTTTTTCCTTAAACATATTGAAAAAAACGGATCAACTTTTTTTATCTTAAGACCGGCAGGCAGCTGTTGCTGAATGTTACCATCATTTGTTGAGAAAAAGTAAAATGTACAGACAAAATAATCGGATTTATTGTGATTTTCGGTCTGCTGAAACGCATACGCAGCAGCGTGTTCCATTAAACAACTTTCACAAGCTGGAATGATGAATGTAGGTACTGTCATCGAAGTAGGAAAGGAAAATTAAAAAAAATTTAATATTCGTGTGAATTTTAGTTTCAGTTGTCATAAATGGGGAAAATACATAACAAATGAATGCATTCCTTGTTAAAAATTTGTTTCCATTAGCAAGATTTACAACAACATTTTAGTTTTGTTTACCCTGTTGCAGCAATTAATAATGAAAAACTACCACCTCATTTGTTAATTTTAAAATCTTCATTTTATAAACTTTCTTTTGATTTTCTCTTCCTTCTACTAAGTGAGTGCCAGTTACAGCTGTTAAATAAAAATATAGGATTCAGAAGTAATTAATTTATTATTTGAAATGAATTAATTGATTTTTATTTCAAATGTTTTCCGTTTTTATGTTGTTGTTTTTTTTACAATTTATTAATATTGCTTTTTTCACGTTTATCGTGACTGAACTTTTTCTATCCATTATCCCATATTTAACGTATAACACATGAATACTTATGAAAACACGCTGGCAAGAAACTATAAATGTCAAAGCCGCAAACTTACAGCCAAATTAAAGTTAAAATGAGCTAAAATGATTATTAATTAAGCGTTAGAGCTTTTAAATACATACTATATAAAGCTTTCTGTGATACTATATCATATTATACTAGTATTAAATACACTTAGATTACGCTTGCATATAATATGTACGAGGATAACGTTGAAAGTTTTTTAAAATATTATCGTTCGAGTACTTAAAATATTTCATTTGAACTGAGCTTATAATAAAAAGTAGATTTTGGAATTTAGTCTTAAGTAAATGTTGGTGTTGTACTTACGGCTGCGTTCGTTTGGAGAGTGGGTTGTGGCTATTAAGAGTTATCAGCTAAAGCGGTATTTATTTCATTTAGAATGTCGCTATTTGGTTGTCTGTGCAATAACTAAAGTTAAGGTCAGACATCACAATTAGTTGCCGAAAAAAGCGTAACCAGTAATTATGTTGTACCCTTTTTTGCTTTAAAGAAATGTTGCTAAAGATCATTTAAATTAAAATGCAATATTTCTACAATTTTATATTATTAAACTCAATTTTATACAATTAAATCTTAAATATCATTGCATAAAATTATCACAAAGTTTTTGCTGGACATCTTCACAATAGACAAGAGCTACTTTCAAGCACCCAATAGTTTTTACTATTTGTTATCGGGTTTACTGAATTTCAGTAAATGAGAAAAGAAAAATTCATATAAAACACGATTGTTTTTAAAGGCGTTTTATAAAATGAAAATATTCCAGAAACTATATAAAATTGTTTTTAAGGGGAATTTCAGTAAAATTTCCAAAGTTTAGATATTGTCGGCTTTATCTAGGTAATGACACTTATACGCAAATTAAATTGAATAAAGTTTATTTAGTTGAAATAAAATTTTCATTTAGCAGGACTTTTTTTCAAATTTCAAAGGTTTAATTTAGGAAGTTTTTTGGGGGAGGGAAGAAAATAATTTGTCTGGCAACACTGCTATTAAGGTATAAAAAAATCATAACAGCATATCTGAAATCATTTTCCTTATGAAATTCCTTTTTTAACGCTATGCACGTTGCCTAAAAAATTCCCCAAATTTAAACAAGTATGTTTATTCTGAAGTATGTTCAGTGAGGAGAAAAAATTCTATACAACACAAGCCAGATCAACCAGGTAGTACCACTAGAACGGCAGACTAACCAGAGTACATTGCAATTGCGTAACATTTTGTTGTTTTATACGTATTCCGTGTTTGTCATTTTCTTCAAGATTCAACTATGCTGACAGTGCCTGTTCTGCCAGCTATTAAGATATTTTCTACAACAAATTTTGTATTGTTGCAGAACCGCTACTACTTGGTTTATCTGCCTTGTGCCAAATGCTGATTGAGTAAGCTAAATTTAATTGCTCAATTAAAAAAAAATTGTCTCAAATAAGAATGCGTGTTTGAACATAGTATTACGCTCAGTGATTGAAGAAAATAATTACTCACTACTATGTGTGATTTTTATGATAACTCACGTGAGCGGGATTAAAATAAAAAAGTATAATTCAAATAAATTTAATTATAAAAAATAGAACTGTTTTCTTTTCCTGTATACAAATGCATTTCAAAGCCTTATAGTGTGTATCCTCGTACTACTCAGTACGGAAAATTGCATGTTTGCTTTAATAACATAACATTTATTTCATACAAATAAGTTCGTTTGAATTTTACATACTATTTCTATTTATCAATTAAATATTTCTGAGTATTTATGTACAGATAATTACTAAATACTAGTGTACATATAATATACTAATGTATATATAATTACTTACTACAGTTGGATTTAAATAAATAGGTTTGTCAGATATAAAGAAGGACGAGAATATAAAGTCGAAACTATTTTGAGAAATATGTTCTCTATGGTACGTTGTGAATGAGGTTGTAGAAAAGAGGCGTAACAATAAAAACCCGACACTTTTACTATAAGAACAATGCGTATAGTGATGCATTGTTATTTCTGTTGTTATTAATCTCATTGTTGCCAGAAAATTAAGAAATAGGTAAAAATAAATTCTGTTAAAATATTCTACAAATGAAAAGCTAAATGATAAATTAAATTTCATTGTTATTTTATACATGAAATATGTATGCAAATATCTAAAAAAACATATTTCTGACCGGGTGTCTCTGATGACACTCAAAGTTAAGCCCTTTTATATTTCACTAAATGTATTTTTTTTAAATATTGCTTCAAGTATTTTTTTAAACTCTGCTCTTACTTTTTATTGCTTGCAAAAATTACATTTGACATGTGTCCCCTTTTCCAAGTTGCATTTCTCAATTCCATGACGGCATTTTTCGCTTTTCATATATTTATTTATTTATTTTTTTTTTGGCTAAAATCCAAATGTGTTAAGTTGTTGTTCTTATTTTATGAAATCTTTAGGCATGCAATGCTGAAAAATTCTTTTTCATTTTGTGTTATTGTTGTAATTGTAGTTGTAGTGGATGTATTTGAAAAATATGGCTGAAGAGTCACTCCCAGGAAAAAAAATAAATACAAATTCAAAGTATTCGTTCTACATTAACGAGAATAACATATGTACATATGTAAGTATGCACATAAATAAGAAGTGTATGAGACTGTGACTGGAGTAGTAGAAAAAAATGCAACCATCAACCACCCACCCAACCACCATTTTCAAGTGTACAGATAGATGGGTGTTTAAATTATGGCACAGCTAAAGGCTCTAAATTCCTTTATACTGAAGACAGCTTGTAAAACTTTCTGGAATCTCTGTTCTTCAAGTATTTTTTTGCATTATCTCTTCTTTTTTTACATTTCTAAAGAATCGCTACAATGTCAGATGTGTTTTCGTATTGATTTTCTAATTTTTTATTGCTCGATTTATATCGCCAAATTTAGTTTAGTTTTTAGTTTTTAGTTAAACATATAAGTAATAATGTTTGCTATAAAAATTCATATTTTAGATTTTTGGCTTGAATTACCAAAATATTGGCAATGAGCACAAGGTATTTCTACAATTTTTTTAATTGTAGGCGGCAACGAGCGGTAATCAAATTGCGGGTGCACATAAGATTAATTTGTTTACAAAGTTTTCCATGCGGCAAAGCTGAATTTTGTTAGTTTTTTTCTTTCCCGCTTGAAATGACATTGTCATATAAAATTCAGAAGGATAGTGCCGGTGGCACTTCCACTCGGAGACTTGTGAAGGTTGTTTGACTTAATTTGTTAAATTTTGCTTTACAAATGCGATAAAGTAATAAAATTAAAATACTAATTTCATTAAATATACGTAGGTTTATTATGGTATCTATTTATTTTAATTATATATTTAATTCAGTATAAGATTTAAAGGTTTTTTGACCACAGTGGCGACTTAGCGTTGAAATATAAATACTATCGGCGCAAGTTTATCATTTTATTGCAGTGTTTTGTTGTGCATTTTTATGTTGTGAATACTTAATTTGTTGTTCAGATTTTAAAATGAAAAAGGAGAATTCCTGGGAGAATTCGCATTTATAATATATAATATTTCTTCTGCAGCACTTTTATTTCTTTCCAATTGATTACATTAATCAGCTGTTCATTTTCTATTTATTCATCAAGCCGTATCTAAGACGTTGCCGTTGGGCTCAGCAGTTGGCAACAGTTTCACAACTATTGAGCTCAACAGCTACGTCTTATGAATGTACACATTTATCACACACTTCTCTTAAATTTCTACTGTTTGGATATGACAAAACAATAAACATAATTCAAAAAGTATTATTCTTATATGATTTTTTTGTTTGAAGCACAAGAAAATTTTTTTTAAACTATTGTAAAATATTAAGACATTACGACAATATAACTTAATAGGAAACCGATTGAATCCCGCGCAGCTATGTATTTTTAAAATGTTACATGTGTGGTTGAATTAGTAAGAAAATTGAAAACTTTATAACAATTATTTTAATTTGAATATGGTATATTGTTCACCGAGTCTTGTGTGTTATCTCACTTCCCCAGACAAGAGATTACTTAAATAAATTTGAGGTTTTAAACTTCTCTAACTAAAAAGTAGGTCTTTGTTGATTTCACAGTGCATATTAATAATAAACAATTATTTCTCTAGTAATCGTAATATTATGACTTAAATACTATTTCCTAAGGAGAAATATTTTCTCAACAACATGTGTGGTAACATATTGATTGTTAATATATTGATAACCTTTAACACACTTCCCTAGAATGAGGTCGTTTCATTTATTTGAGATTTAAGAAAAAAAAAACTTAAATACTGTAAAGAAAAATGTGATGATTTTCAAAAATCATTAAACTTTTTTTCGCTTAAATACTAAATTATCCCCATGAATTTATGTTTGTACAGTACTTCAAGTTGGTTTAAGCAATTATTTGTTTTTCATCTCGTGTCAATGACAACAATGAATTTCAATAATGTCTGAAAATAGTTGTACTTTAACAGTTGCAAATATAGAAAAGACAGAAAGAAGCAAACACAACTTTGCTTACAACATTTTGTCAACAATTACAAATTTATGTCAGTCAGGTTATTCATCATTTATTCACACAGAATACGGGCGGCAGGCAAATAGTCATCAATAACAGCAGCAAAGTTCCGAATAATCTCTGTATACTTAAGTGTGTGTGTCAGTAAGTGTTTGAGAGAAGTCCTTTTGTCTGTCATTCATTTGAACAATAGTTTATTATAAATGATAAGTGAGTTTCTTTTCTGCCAAGTCATTCAAAAATATTCCACTTCTGTACTTTATAAAGTTTGTCAGTACGTTTTTACAGTTGGATTTTTCTTGATACAGTATTTTAAAGATTTATTGCCACTCAGCTGTGGCTGCGTTTTTTTTAATATTAATTTGTTTATTTATGGAACTCACAATTTTTCCTATCAGCGTTGCAACAGTCGCAGCGCAGCGCAGCCATAATCATTATCGTCAATATCTTCGTTGTCATTCCCGCTTGGTAGTCGTAATAATATAAAAGTTACTAATTACTACACCCTGCATTAAATATGAAGTAAAATCAAATTTCAATTTTTAATCTTTTTTTCGATATAAATTTTAATTTTTTCAAAAACAGGCATTAAATAATAAAATGTTAAGTGTTTTTCTATTTTTAATGAATTCTTAAATTTTTGAAAGTTAAAATTTTCGGTGAAATTTCGATTTTTATTTGGGAACAAATTCTTGGAGTTTTGTTAAAAGTTTGACTTATTCGTGAGTTCTCAATATTTTTTTTCTCGAAATTTTGATTCTTCGATTATTTTTGGAAAAATTTGTTGAATAATTTTGATTTAATGATTCATTTGGATTTTTTAGCGAAATTTTTAATTTTAGGTTAAATCTAAATTTAAGTGAATTTCGCCTAAATCGAAAATAAAATATTGGTTTATTTTCTTTTTTGTTCTAATAAACGTTTTTCTATTTAAGAATTAGTTGGCATTTTATTTTTACAGATTTCCTCTTTTCCATTTCATTGCTATTATTTAACATGTCCTTGATTACAATCCAAACATGATATAATGTGTTTTATTTGTTTTTTTTAAGAAAGAAATAAATATCTACACAAAATCTTTAACTCAAATTGACCCAAATTTAAGCTCAACCTCCACTACCCATCTGCTCCGAATGAATGATATTTGTTATTAGACAAAAAGTCTACTGCACTTTTAGTTTTCTTTTATTCTTTCTACTTTCTCCGTTTATGTCCTTTTCAGCTTTAAGCTTAAAATACAACCAATACACACTTTTACACAAAAATATAAGAGTATATGTATGTGTAGTTTTAATGTATTTACAAAAATCTAATAAAGTGTTTATTTACCATTGTGTTCGGAAAAGTATTTTTGACCTAAATGAAAATAAAAATTTATTTTAAAAGCTTTTTGTTCTCTTTAATGCTCTTTTGTGTTGTACTAAAACCAAAAAAAAAAATAAAACATATTTTTAAATTACATTTGCAATTAAAAAATTATGTTGGGGCTGTTCACATCTTACATCATGTAATACGTGAACAGCACCTTATAAGTAAGTCTATTTAAGAACAAAAGATTTGTGTAAACTTTGTATTGCAAAAGACATTTAAGTTGCAGTCAAAAATGTCATAAAAACTTTATAAATAATTCGTTTTAATCTGTTTATAAATTCGAACACAAAGTTTTTGTATTACACATTTTTTGTTTTGTTAAATCAAAGCTTTAAGCGCAACACCTTTTTGCTGCCGACAAATTTCTTTAATGAAAAAATATTTCTGAAAAGGACTTCTTATAGTGCAATCAAAGCTGAAGAACTTTGAAGAGACGTGTCGATCTCCGAAAACAGCATGTTGCAAGTGTGGTCGGAAATTTTAATATTTTCTTACAAAATTGAAATTCCCACATTTTATAAAAATTCACTTCTTAATGAAACTAATTTCATTAATAAAAACAAAATTAAATTAACAAACTTAAACCTGAATTAAAAATAACTTCTTATTAAATTTTTTTTAAGTGATAAGCTTTTTTAATGGTGAAACCAGCTCTTAAAATCCCTTTATCATTCGTGTAACTTGTTAATGAAACTGGACTGTGTAGTTGAAATGGTTGAAGAGAAATCATGTTCGTTACAGTTTGCTTTATGTATAAGTCAACTTTTCAAAGTCGGAGCCAACATAGGTATATAAGTATGTACAACATGCATAGTTATATTTGTATATGAATGATTGATAGATAATACTCGCATTGTATGTATGAGGCTTTTATTTAATAATTAATTTCATGTAGTATGTACATATACAAATAACTTGAATAAAATTATCACAAGCTAAATAAAATGTGGAAAAAAGAAAAATACCCTGCAACAGTAATTAAGTCGAAAAGTATCAAGATAAAATTTGCATTTTGCACAGTGTTGCCACTTTATGTGTAATTACACAATTCATGTGGAATTTTTATTTTCATGTGTAGCCCGTGTATAATTGGCTGCATGTGTAACTCACGTGTAATTTAAAATTTTATTGTTATTGAGCACTACTTTTTTTATTGTGATTACGACAAATAAGGATTGGCTGTGATATTTTAATTTATTTATGAACCTGTTTTGCATTTTCTTGCTTAAACAAAACAAAACTGTGATATTTTTAAAGAAAATGATGTAGAATTGTTCTAAAGTCTAAAGATTATATATAAAAAATTCCCTGAAGAAGTTGGAAAATACCAACGGAAGCCCAAATATTGAAAATGTATTCATCATCAAAAAAATTTTGGAATTACACCAAAAGGGTAAAATATTTAATCTAAACAAATACACGTTATTTAAAAAAAAGCATGTGTAATTCCTAATTTCATGTGTGATTTTGTCATGATGCATGTGCAATTGAACATTTCGTTGATGGCAACACTGATTTTGCATTTATTTCGCACAGATAACACTAACAACATAAAAGTGGACTTGACAGTGTGTGAAAACGAAAGCTCAACAACAATTAAAACAAATACCAAATTCACCTAGTACCAACAATTAAAACACAGGGAATGTCAACTGTCAGCCGAAGGTTAAAAACACACAGAACAATACAAAACTAAACGATACTAAACAATAAAATACAAAAAAGACATGGCAGGGTGAAAATTAAAAAAGACTTGAAAAAATTAATAACAACAGATACTTTGAAATTTAACAAAAAAAAAAACGAGGAAAGTTGTGAACAAAAATGTGGGCATTTTTCTCTCCAAACTTTAAATCAGTACCACCAACAATGATAACAAATGATGATTGAAAAATATGGATTGATTTTTTGGGACTGGGTTTTCAGTGTAGAATTTTTCAGAATTCAACAGTGCTGATTAGAAGAAACATTGTGTTTTTTTACCTTCCATGGTGGCAAAATCTATATATGTGTAAGTTGTGAAACAAATATGGGCGTGGTAGGCCTACTTTTACTGTTTTTTTTTTTAAAAGAAAAGTAACACAGGCAATTAATATGCCTACCAACTGGGTGGTGAAAGAAAGAATGCTTAATTGTTTTTACATCTGTGATATTGCGCGTTATGTTAGTGTGTAGCAGGGTTACCGTTCACCAGACTGAAGTCGCAATTTTACCCTTTTTTAGCGGTCTGCGACTTTTTGTGAGACTTTTTTTATTAGCGACTTTTGCGACTTTTTTAATTTTTTTGCGTCTTTTTACCTTTTTTTTGTTTTTCACAAAAAACATTTAATTTGCAGTAAATTTATAAAAAAAAGTCGTCAAATATAAAAGCAAATTTCAGATTATTGTTCATTTGGGAACACTTTTATCACTTTTTTGCAACCTTGTCATGTACACAATGTACTCAAGAAATTGTTCACAAATTTTCGGTAAATGTTTCAAAGAACAGTTTTAGCAAAAAGATTTTTAAATTAAGAAATGGTGGGTTTTGAAGTGCTTATTATACAAAATTTGTCGTAAAACATGAACATTCTTTAAAATAAGATTTCTTGTTAAAACGAAAAGAAAGTCTGGAAACGAAATTGAAAATGAAGCTAGAAATACGTGTTTAGAGGCAGAAGAGACCACGGAGTCTGACAGGGATAACGTTAACTCTGCAGGTCCTTCCAAGAAACGTAATATTTCGCAATACTGTTCGAGAGACTGGGAACTGAAGTATAAATAGCTTAAGCAAGACATGGAGTCAAAGCGCTCTTTTTGCATTGTTTGTAAACAGCTGTTAGTGAACCAAAACAATAATCTTTCTCTTGGCTTGTTTTTTTTAAAGAAGTCATACTCCTTTCATCTTGGCAGCATACGACAGCCAAGTTTATTAAACTTAACTTGTTCAGTGTACATGAAAACATGTATAGAATAATATATGTATGGAATAATGGAACTGTATATGTTATGAAATATGATAAAAATGGATTCTGTATTAAGCTTTTTGTTTTGTTTCAATTGATTTTTTATTTGGTTATGCTTTTTATTGATGAGACAAAGTTAAAAAAAATGTGCGACTTTTATTTTCTCAAACGACTTTTTTGTGCTACTTTATTTTTTTAAATCAACCTTTTGTGCGACTTTTCAAAAAATCCCAACGGTAACCCTGGTGTGTAGATCAGTGTTGCAGCGTCTCTGGTGACAATTAGGCGCATTAAATTTTTTAAAGCTGCAATACCGATATGTATTGTATGATTTGAAACGACAATAATTTTCGAATAAAAATATGAAACTGATAGGTATTTGTTCTAAATTGGATTTATTCTAAATATTCACTTACTGAATCAAAATTTTCATATTTTTTTAGGGTTAGTGTTGTCGCAAATAGCTTCCGATTGTACACCAAGCAACCAGTACTTCAAAACACCGGTTTTTTTTATTGATAACAAGTTTTTTAATTGGATCTTTTTTTGTCTTAATATGTACCTGATCCCAGGCAATCATTAATTTATTTAATTTACCAAACACTTCTCTATACTTTTAATTTTATGTTTTAGTTTTGAAATTTAAAAAACCAAACGCTTAAAAAAGTGGAAGCTTTGTTATAAAAGCCGTTAATCACCATAAAATTTACTATTTTCTATGTACCTATATTCTGTAGCATAAAGTTAACTTGCAAAAAAAAAGAGCTAGAAAGCATAAATCAATTCTTTTTAATGAATTCTCGGGGGAATGGCAAGATGGATGTCATTAATATCTTCACAAGAAGAAGAATAATAAGACAAATAACAACATCAGGAATAAAAGAAACCTAAAACAATAGCAGATTCTTGGTATTTTAATTTGTAGAATGATTAAAAGTTTTCAGTTATGTTTACTTTCTTTTATTGTTTTCTGCTTATATGTTTGTTTAAGCTCCTGCAATACATGTTTATTCTGGTAACAATAGTCTTGTGTTTTACTGAATAAAAAAGAGAGAGTGTGTTTGTGTGTGTAATATCCAAAATTTTTCACTTTAGGAAAAATTAATTGCATTAATCATCGAGTTTTGGGAGCTAATATTAGAAGAAAAGCTTATAATTTATATTTGTATGCAATTACATATGTATGTACATACTCGTACACAAGCCCACAATAGTAAATGGGGATAAAAAATATATAATAAATATTAAATTTTATTTATTTATTTTTCTTTTGAAAAGAAAATATGCCTCCTATTCATATTTTCTTGGAGACTTTACTTTGGGTATTATGGGCATTTTATATTTTATTAAAGTAATATAGAACTAAATTTAATAAACGATACAATCTTTTTTTAAAGAGTAAGCAATTACGCCTTTATTCTTCAACTTAGTAAATCTAATTTAACTCTAGTGATTGAACAAAAAAAAAAAAGAACTAAACGTCATTACTGCAAACAATAACACTTAAATAGAAAAAATGGAGCAAATAAAATTATATAAAATAAAAAATGGGTGACAGAATAAACCAGAGAGAACGTAGAACGTAATAATTATAGAACATGAAAACGAAAAGTTATTTTGTGTTAGCTGCTTAATAAATGTCGCAATTGGCGTTTTTCTTTTACTGTTAAGACACCAAATAATAGACGCCAGCACATATTTATTTACAGCGGTAAATACTGAATTTAATGTTTATTATTTAATTAATGTTAATATTTACACAAAATCGGAAGCAAAAGAACAAATAGTAATTCCACAAGTGTGCGAGCACAAATAACAATTAAGAGGTTAAGTATTAAAGGCAATATATTTATTTGTATTAATAATTTAAAAAGTTAACGTAAAAAAAAATAATTTTGTTACAAATACAATTGTAAATTGTATTATAACTTAATTTACCGAGTGCGGTATCATAGAACATCACTCACTATCACAGGGAAGTATGCCAGAGTTTTTTTTGGGATTCGAAACCGCAATCACCAGCATACTACCAGGGCATTAGATTAACTGATATTTTAAAAAATAAAAAATTTTTTAAACTAACTTTTTATCAATAATTTTGTTTTATTTTTTTTTAGTTAATTCAAAAAGTTTTCATTTGTTGTGGGCTTAGCTAGTTTATATGCAGATAATAAAAAATATGGAAATCAGATGCATTTATTGCATCGCCGACTGTATTTTATTAATGTGGTCAGGTTTTTCTCATGCCTGTATTCTACATAAATAAATCCATCAACAGCCATAAATTTCGCGAAAAATTTAATTACTTACCTATAAACAAAAATGTAATGAAAAATAATGATGCTATTAATTTAAGGCTATTACAAAATCTATTTAATGTAAAGAAATACATTTAGAAAATGTCAATATTAAATAAATCAACTCTCGACTTTGTAACGGAAATCACATACAAACGTCATGCTCCACAAAATATTCAATAGCACTCACGAAACATTGCTTTGGCAGATAAATCGTCTTTTTAATATGGATGAGTGATTGATTAAAATTTAATTTAAACACTAAAGATTTTTTTTAATTATATTTTTAGTTTTGCATTTACATTTTTTAGAAACTCTTACATAATTTTTGACGTGGGAGAATTAAATAATATTGTAAATAGTAATGCATTTTTTTAGCGAGTATACACAATTTAACAAAAGGTCTAGTCTTTAACTACGACGTCATTTTTAAAATAAAGTCCAATATAAAAGCTACTTTATGTAAGAACCTTTGAAGAAAGTTCAGTACCTTTTTAAAAGAATTACCTTTCGAACAAATACCGTCTTAAACATTTAATTAAGACCTTTTATAAAATGTATATTCAAAAAAGTAGCCTTTAAAAAATATCTGTTAAAAGAGGCTCATTAAAGGAAGTCCCTTTTAAAAAATTTACCTTTTTAAAAAAAGTTCCTTTTTGAAAAAGCAGTTTCTTAAAAAGTTTTTCTTAAGAAAGTATCTTTAAAAACAAGAATCTTTTGAAAAATTACCTTTTGATAAAAATAGTTTCCTTAAATATTTTTCTTAAAAAAGTAACTTTTAAAAATAGTACATTTAAAAAAAGTATGATTTCAAAAAGTACCCTTTAAAAAAAGCATGATTTCGAAAATACCTGTAAAAACTGGGTCTTCACGTACCAATTTCATTGCTGAGAATAAGCAAAAACGTCAGCAGAGTTTTGATAGTTCGATTGCTGATTGCTTTTCGGTGGAAAACACGTAAAATTGCTTCCTCACAAATTCAAAATTTTTATAGTGAGAGGTTGTATAAATATGCTGTAATTTTTTTATATACATAAAGATGGCAATTGTTGATAAAATTTTATTATTTTAAATATTTCTTCGGGTGTCCACACCATTAGGTTTTTTTTTAAATAAATATGCAGTTTTTAGTTTAATAAATTCAAATTCGCAAATGCACTGACTACAGAAAAGAGAAATGACAGCAGATTGATAGGCAATAATTGCTCAAGCAATCAGTTGAGCAATCATTGCGCAATGGATTGCCACTTATGGCAATCGCAGTCCAGACGTAGCAAATTTCATGAACGCAACAAATTTGACGATTGCCGCAATGGATATTGCTACGTGAAGACCCAGTGTAAAACTAGTAAATTTAAAAAGAAGTATCCTATAAAAAAATTATTTCTTAAGAAGTACTTTATAAAAAATTACATATTAAAAAAATATTACTTGAAAAAAAGTACCTTTTAAAAAGTACAAAATTTGCCTCTTCAAAGAAGTACCTTTTATAAAAACAACCTTTCATAAAAAGTACCCTTTAAAAGTATCTATTAAAAACAGAAACTACCTTTAAAAAAGTTTTTTTTTCCTTTAAGTTTTTTAAATGTTATATTAAGTATCTTTTAAAACAAGAACTTTTTAAAAGAAGAATCTTTTGAAAATTTATCTTTGAAAAAAATAATTACTTCTTAAAAATTTTTTTCAAAAAGGTAGCTTCTAAAAAAATATAATTTCAAAAAATACCTATAGAAAAAGTACATCAAAAAAGTATCCTGCACAAAAACTTCTTAAAAAGTACATTAAAAAAACACATATAAAATATACATTGAAAAAAGTACTTTAAAAATACGTTTGTAAAATAAGCTACTTCTACGAAATTTACATATCAAAAGCTCACCATTTATAACAATAACAAACCAAATTGCCCTTAAAAAGTACCTATTAAAAACGTAGTAACTAACTATCTTTAAAAAAAAGTTTCTTTACAAAAGTGAACATTTTGGAATGTCTCCTAAAGGACTATCCTTTCAATGACTTTAAAAAATTAACTTTATGGCTGTTTACAACGTGAACTTCATATATTACGTAACACACTCAGATTTAGTAGGGGTTTGAGAAGTTGTTACGAAATTCTCAATTTATTCTGAAGAAATTTAAAATGCGTTACCAGGGTGGAGAAGGTCTAAATCTAAAAACGCCAAAGTAGCATTCTCTAAAAGGGGCTCCTTTTAGAGAAAGAATTGTCGCCCTTTAAGAATTACCGTGTATAACAGTAACTTGTGAAAATTGCTAACTTTTGATCTTAAAATCTTTGCTTGCTCTGCGTCAACAATTTTAAAATTTCTTTTACGTTCCTTTTTTAGTGTTTATTGCTAAACCTCTTGGTTGATGTCGTCTGCCTTTTCATTATTCATCAGCTTAATTTAGTATTAATGCGAAAAATGAGTGTATATGTATATGTTGATTATGCATTTCCTTTTAGCAACATTTGAAATTCCTACATCCTTACATGCATACATACATATTTTTAAAAAGAACGCTTCACTTAAAACCGCCAGAGACTTTGTTTTTAGGCCTTTTTATAAAATTTGTTGCTGTTTAGTTTCACTTCCATTATTAATATTTTTGCTCTTCTTGTATAAAAACATGTTGTATAATTTTTCTTATTAAGAATCTTAGCAACTGAGCGCATTGGTAGTTTGGTGTCCTTGCTGCTCTTTACTTTGTTTTATTTTTCTTTTTCTCACAACAATGCGGCAGGTCTTAAATATTTAACTGGGTTAATTTAAACTGTTTGTCACATTGTTGTGTTGCTTAATCCGTTTTATACGCTTTGTTGGCAATTTATACGAAATTTTATTGTTTTTCTTTTTATCCTTTTCTTGTATGTATTTGTGTGTAATTTTCATGTGATTTTTTTTGTGTAAGTGTACTTCATTCTTCCTTACCAAATATTTCTACAGTTCATGCTAAAAAGTCTACGCTTATAAATTTCCAGCAAAAAACACAAAAGAACTTTAGTATAGTTTATTTCTTATGTGATTATTATAAGTTCAAGGTAAATTATACTTAGTGGAATATTTGAGAAGTGCACATTCAAACATACATTATTATACAAAACTAGAATACAGTTTAAGAGAAAAGAAAACATCTGCCTGCTGAAAAAATTTAAAGCTTAAATAATCAAAAATTGTTTTTTAATTTAATTTTACTATTGATTATTTTTAATATTTTGTTACAATTAAACTTAAAGCAAAAGGTGATGGTACATTTTTATTTAGCAGCGGTTCAATTAAAAAAATTTATATGCTTAAAATGAATACTTGCAATTAGATATATGTACGAGTTTGCTTTTATTTTTGTCACTAACTAAATAAAAATAAAATACGATTCGTTGAGCACCTAATCAGCAGAAGCTTTCTCCCATAAATAAAAGGTTAATAAAATAAAGCGGCTTTTTTAATTCTAAGATGTTTTAAATTAAAACATTTTCTAAAGCATCTACAAGTAACAAGTTAATAATCATTCATAATCATTGAAAAAAAAAAATTTATGTAAAGTTTAAAAATTTAATCTTTAAGATTTGAATGATTAAAAGCACGAAGGAAAATGGTTTATCAATTTATGTTTAAAGTCTAATAAATCAATTCGGTCACAAAAAAGTAAGCTTAAAAAACTATTTAAAAGCGTTTCAACAAACTTTGAATATTGAATCTTTCTTTTTAAAAATATGTATTTGTTTCAAAGCTCGAAAAATGCTTATCAATAAAGCTTTTGCAAGCGTTAAAAAAGTTTAGCAAAGCTCATGAGAAAATTGTGTAAAATACGTTGTTTTTCTCAAACTTTATAATTTTTATTTAGTTATAATAAAGGTAAAGTAAGGATTTCTAAGCAGAGCTTTTCTTGTGAAAATTGTAACACATTTTCACATTGTGTATTGACATTTTTTGCACATAGCATGATTTTTTATCAACTTACTAAAATCTCCCACCGAAGTTTGTTAAGCTGTAAAGCAATGAAAGCCGTTATCACAAAGATTACTTTTATGAAAGCAAGGAACATTTTGTGTTCAGTGTCATTCTACAAGCTTATACGTTATCATTTGAAAGCTCATGAAAACTTTCTTAGAGATTTTCAAAACTTTAAGAACTCCATTTTCCAAACTATTTAAAGTTTTTTTAAGCTTTACTAAGCTTGTCAGAAGGTTTTAAGAAATTTGGAAAATTCTTCGGCATGAAAGAAAGGCTAAAAATTTTTTCACACCTCGTGATTTTTCATCAACTTTAAAGAATGCTTTAACTGAAACTTTTCAAACTTTTACAGAATTGTTGTTACAGCATATACAACTAAAAGTATAGTGAAACGCTGTAACAATAATATAATAATTAATTAATCTAACTATAAAGTAAGCGGAGTATTTCAAAATGCTTTTGTAAGCTAAAATTCTTGAGCTTTTTATATACCATAAAAGTATTTTAAATAAAAGTTTGACAAAGCTTTTCATGAGCTACTTAATTTTATACCGTACATGATTATTTTCCAAATTATATAAAAACTTCACAAAGCTTGCAAGAAACTTTTACTACAAATCTGTTAGTGTACAAAGCTTTCAGTTTATTTTAATTAAGAAGCTATTTAGTTAATTTTTTTTAAAGAGAACTGACAATTAAGGCAATTAGTGCCTACCAACCATTTTGATTTTTTACCTTCTTTCAGAAAGGGATGCCGTAGAAAGGACAGATGGTGAAAGTGGAAATGCTAAATTAATTCTTTTTGATATTTTTTGTATGGCATGGCAGTGTTGCTGCAAAAAAAAAATGATAAGAAAATATGTCTGTAAATTGTATGTAGATATATTGAACTTATTTTATGAACATGTAAACCTTAAATTTTCATATTTTTAGTTTGAATATGGTGAATCCGAAATAACTTTTAAAACTTCATTTTCAGGTTTTCTGTAAAAATGCTAAACAAAATCTTGTAAACCGCAATACTTAAAAAATATACATATGTTTGTATATGTATGTATGTATATAAACATAAAATGTTATGAAATAATACTAAACCTCAAAAATGCATTTTTTGCAATTCAAAGCTCTGACGTAAGCTGTTGAAAAGTAGCAAATTTTTTATCTTATAAAAATGTTTTTCTAGAAGCTTATAAAAAACATTATCCGTTTATTTTTACAAAAAAAAAACTTCCGTTTGAACTGATTATAATCGAAAATTTGTTACGCCAACTGATTTTCTTTGTCTTTTTTCTGTTTTTTCTTCAATTTTTCCTTTATTTCTATATATTTTTTTGCTTTATAATATATTTTCTACCAGGTAAATTGTAAATGACTGCATTTAGATTTGCAAACATTATTATCTTTTTCTATTTCTACCTCACAATTCTATTTGAAGTTTTATTTCGATTTTTGTAACTTTTTTCTGCAATAAACTGTTTACCGTGTACTCGTACATACCTCAAGTACGAGTATTGTATTGTATTATTGTTACGTATCCCCTTCTAATGGAACAAAACTAACTTTATTAAGTTATGCTTTTTCAATTATTTGCCATGAAGAACTCTTGCATGCCGCACTTAAGACATTTTGTTTTACAAACAATATTCTTCTATAACCGATTCCATTCGATGCCACTAAACTACTCAAGAGGCAGATATGCAGGCGACCAAATACCAACCAACCATCACAAATAGACACCGAACAATGTGGTTCGTTACTCTTTTTTTTATTTAAATATTTTATACATACATACTTTTTTCTTTATACACTCGGTAATTGTATTATGGGTTAATATAGAAAATTTAGAAAAAAAAATAAATATTGTTTAAAACTCAAAGAAACTCGTGCCTCTTAAATTGATACAGATATTATACTTTTCTTTTTGTTAAACCCAACTTTTCATAAGATGTTAAGTTTTTTTTTCTTCCTAATGCAACACTAAGATCTTTACTTAGTTGTTCCTGGTGATGTAGTTGAGTACAACCGCACAGCTATTGTAGTTGTTGTAAATGAAAGAAGCCTTTACCGTTTCTTTCTATCTGCATGTAATGTCAGTCTATATATCTTGTCTTTACATCTTTAATCTTTTTTTTACTTTTTACGTTACTCTGAATGACTTTCGATGGAAGTTATTTAAATTCCATTCATCAAAGGGTGTAGGAAAAAAAGTAAATATTTTTAAGCTTCATTCAAAAAATGTCCTTCCTAATAAACAATTGAGAAACGAACTTGAACCTCACTTTAATCATTAAATTATATTTTTTTTAGAGATATGTATGTATGTTTTTTTTGCCACGTTGCGAATGAGTGATACAAAAAAAGCGTGTAACAATAAAAAAAATCGACACTTCCCCTTAGAACAATGCATATAGTGATAGATGCATTGTTGTTGATGTTTTTCCACACGCAAAGTCTTGAGTTTGATGGTGAGAAGGGGAGGAAAAATGGGGGTGAGCACATAATTTAATGTATTCCCAAAGTTGCTTTCTTCTTCGTTTGTCTTTTACACATACTTGAATTTGATTGCACATGCGTGTGTTCGCTTTGCATTTTCATCCAACAAAAGAACACAAAATATGTCAAAGTGAATTTTGCGTGTGCAGAAATGAAAGAAAGTTTAAAGGAAAATTGAAAAGATTTTATCAAAGTAAACTTTGCGTGTGGAAAAGCCGTCTTTTTACAGTAGAAACTCGATTCTTGCACGTAATGAAAACCGGGCTCGGTGCAAGTTTCGAGGTTGTCGCAAGTACCGAGTATTAATTTCCCATACAAAATAAAAGGCACATACATCTGTTTAGAATCTATGTTTCGAATCTTTCCATTTTTGAAAACTCCGAGGGTTTAAGCGTCTTTCTTTTCCCAGGGCCGGATTCAGAATGCGCCATAAATTTCTTTATGGTGTTTTTATTTCTCTTAACACGAGTTATTGTTGATCTATGCACATGAAAACTTTTGTCTAAGGAATTGGTGGAAAATCCAGCACTTAATTTCTTTAAAATCTCAGCTTTGTCTTTAATTGTCAGCAACGTAAATTTTTTCTTTGCCATTATGACACGGCCCTCTCAATAGCCAGCTTAAAACTGATTCAAATTACAACATTTCATCAGCAGCATAAAACGACGGGGATTTCCCGAAATGTATTCAGTCTAAGAAAACGTAAACAAATCAGCACGCAAGAGTAATACAAAAATGTTGCAAGTATCGAGTTAAAAATTTTCGGATGTCGCAAATACTGAGTGCGTAATGAAAAATATTTCTATGTTGCAAGAATCGGGGTGTGCAAGTATCAATTATGTGCAAGAATCGAGTACTACTGTATAAGTACGTACTTATTTATTATAACTTTTTTTGTGAACAATTTCAAAGCAGTGTTGCCAGAGAATGAAGCTACACTGAAAAAAACCCATGCAACATATGAAAGAAACCTAACGTACCGAAATATTTCGCTACTTCGCACCACGAAATTCTTTCTAAAACATACAAAGTGTACCAAATTCTTATGTATAAAAAATTAAATTTTTAAAAACTGCCCCATTTGTACAAGAACTCGCATTTTTGGAATTTAAACACAAGTGATCTTACTCATTGACTCAACTTTTGTTTTTTAAACTACTTACACATATGATCTAATAATACAGGTCTGTTTGGTACTACAACAATAAAACAATAAAAAAAACAACAGGCATTTTGTTTTTGTTTAAAATCGCAGGGAAGTCAAAGAACAGTTGAAGAAAATTGTATATTATGTTAGTGATGGACAATTAAATTTTTCTTCGGTGCAAAAATATTTTAAATAATACTTTTTTTACCCCCACAGTACTAAATCGAAATCTTTTTAATTTTTTCTTTATTAACTAAAAACATATAATGAATTGTATTTGTTCTTGCGTTTATGTTATGTTATCGAAACAAATACAATGGTTTTTACCTCATACCAAAAATTATTCTTAACATATTTTCATACCAAGATAAAGGTTTGAGTTTAATGATCAAATTGACGTTCAGTGCCAAGTCGGACATTTGAGATTAAAACGTCGACCTTAAAGTTAAACTACAGTGATCTTCTTCAAGACTAGTGTAAAGTGTATTTTCCTAAATTATAGTGTTTTTCAAACTAAAAATACATTTTAAGAAAAACTTTGTTGTTTGTGCGCTAATAAGTTTACAATATTTCAAAACGTTGTTCATGCGTAAGGCGATTAATTTCGGCCCTCGTTTATGTTATACTGACCGATAATAAATATTCCGGACAGAAAAAAAACCTATAAGTGTTAAGGTAACATATCAATCAAAAAGAGGCTTGTACTTGAACCATTTGTTATATTAGGTCGTCCTTAGAGTATCGTAAATAATTAATCGAAAGATTTATTATTTAAAAGTATGAAAAATTTAACTATTATGGAATAATTTAATTTCAATTATATATTAAGAACTAACACATTTCTCAAGTTGAGAAAACCCCAAAGGGTTATGCGAAATCCGATTTTTCAGAAGTTACGTTTAAATGAGTTTCAACAAATGATATAACAACCAAAGAAATATAATTGGGAATTATCACATTTTCATATCTGTTATGGGGAGTTATTTACTTTTTGTGAGGCTTTTTAAATTGGGGAAATATTGTAATAGGCAGTTAATTAATTTTTTCTTAAGATTTATTTAATTTCTTTGAGAGTTATTTTATTTGTCCTAAAATTGCGGTTCATACAATTCTTTTGTTCTTATTTCATGTCTGTTGAGACTTTCTGTATAAGGAATTCTTTCACTCTTGTTAGGACTTCTTTCGTTGGGAGATATTTAATTTCTCTTAAAAATTATTGTATTCGAAATCATTCAATTTACAAATTAATTAATTTTGCACTTTAGTTATTTAATTTTATGCCGTTGGCTCTTTTTTTATTTTGCATGGAAATTATTTCATTTGCGAGTTGTTATCGCAAATCGATCTTAATTTGAGATCGAAATTGTTTATTACTTGAATATATAGCGAGAGCTGTAAAAGCATTTTTAAGGGCAAGCTTAAGATGTTGTACTCTATTAAAATACTGTCACTTTGTTATATTTGTTGAGATATACAGGAAAGCGATTGTTGGACACGTAGAAGTCAAATTAGTTTGAAATTACTAAATGAACCGGAGGACTAAAACGGGTCAAAATAGAACTATTTAAAATGTTTTTTGCACCGAAGAAAAATTTAATTTTCCATCACTGATTTCAACACAAAACTTTTGACAATTTCACAATTTTCGGCCATTAAAAAACACAACGCTACAAAAAATCATCTGGACTATTAAACAGACTTGTATTATTGGATCATGCTTACACCTGAAAATTATGTTAAGGTATAAAAAAATAAAATTTATTGTTTTTTATTTAAAATATTTTATTATCGAAAAAAAGAAATAATAAGAAATGTTTTCGCTACTTTCATAAAATAATAAAATTCTAACCTAATTTATTTTCGTGATTTTAACGAAAGTTTCGCATATTATACAAAAAAATAGCAACTAAAAATTGCTTTTGCCAGTAAAATGATGCATGTATTATTTTCAGTGTAGTATGAATTTTAAATGGATGAGAAATATGTATATTTAGTTAGCACGTGGAAGAATGTTTTAGCAAAAATCACAAAACTGAGTCTTTTTGGACTACCTTAGGTGACCAAAAACTGGTTAATAAATTATGAGGAATGTTCGCATTCAAAAATTGATCATGCTTACTTATGAAAAAATGTTTTTGATTTTGATGCAAGTGAGTTTTGTAAATTTATGCTCATTTATGTCATTAAGCTCGTACAGTAAAGCGAAGAAAATATTTGTTGGAGCCGATATGTGAGAATGTTTTCTGATGAAGTAGCTTCTCTATATAGTTGGAAGGGGACCCTGCAGTGTGCTGAAAAGTGCTTTCTTATAGCAGCAGTTGAAAATAATAACAATTTTTTAGGTACCAATTATATTTTATTATTTTTTTATGTTAAATTATAAATTTAATTAAAAGCAAAGAATAATATATTATAAGAAAACATTTTGGACAAAAAACCATTAGACCTTAGTTTTAATACATTTTATAAAAAAAAGAAACAACACGCAAAAGATTGTATTGATACAGCAAAAATGCGATTAGAAGTGCGCGTATGAGATGATTCGAAAAAGACTCGTAAATGCCTAGTAATATGATTCGGAAAAGATTCGCAACACAAACTGTCTCGAAAATGAGTAGTAATTGATTAGAAACGCGTGTAGTAAAAGACTCTTTCAGAAGAGTCCCGGCTAGGGTATCATTTTCTCCCGAAATAACAGTAATTTTAGACTGGAAAAAGAGCGCATCAATAGTTATTTCGATCACGCGAAACAGTCGATAAAGACTCGAATATGACCATTAATTTCATAAAAGGCTTACTGGAATGTATCTATACCCAGTTAGCATTTTCAATCGTGAAAGAGCCTACTATGAATCCCATGAAGAACGTTTTGGACCGTCGACGAGCGTATTTTTTAATTGTAGAAGATTCCTTGCGCGGTAAAAACTGTAACATTGTTGTTTTTGTACTCTTCAAATAATCATTAGAAGATTTTTTTACGACTTGCATATTAAACATTGCAATATTAAAAGACGAGCGTGTCAGAAAATGTGTAAAAAAGTAATAATCAAGAAAAAAAGTAAATGTTTTTGCTATTGTTGCTCGTTAGATCATCATCAGAATATTCTCTTAGGAGTTGTATATTAAACACAATCGTCTAATAAACATCCTATTCTAGCTGGGATAGTTCTAACCGGGTGTTCTCAAGGCAGCTGTTGTTGTTTTAACTCTAGGATCATCGATAACTTTTTCCAACTAAGTTCTCATCTTGGTCTGCCCAGACCACAATTATAATAGCTGCAAAACCTAATTAAGTAATAAATAAAGAAATATACTTTTAATTGAACGTATGTTTATTTAATTTAAATTTATATTATTTTATTCTACATGACAGTCGTCGCAAAAGTAGTTTTTAATTTCTTTATCATGTTGCAGGCACATTGCATTTCCACATTTGCGTTTTCTTTTTGTTGTTAAATTGCACTTAGCGCATAATGGGCGGCATTTTATGAACGCGATGGGAGTTTGTTGCTTTGAACGATTTTTGTGTTTGGCCCTAAAAAATATTTTATAAATATTAAAATTTTATAAGGGTAATTATTAAATACACATTGAGTACTAGCATAGCATTTCTGATGTGTAGAAAATGCATTACACGAGAATTGGCATTTCGCGGCTTCATGTATCGGAGCACCAGCTGATTAACTAATTTGATAAGAAATCAGTGACTAATATCTGTTGGTTTTAAATTTACCAAGTATGTACTTATAAATCAAAAAGGAAGCTGAACCATATGTATGTATATGTGCAGCATATTCTAAAACAGCCAAGGTTCCACGTTTGCAGCTGTAGTATGATAACATCTGATCCATTGTATCAACTCCAGTTTTATTTTGGTTATAGTCAATTGTTTGGTTATGTTTTTTTGAAACGTTTAATCTAGTTGCTCATAACATCCTTTCGTTTTGGTACATATGAATATTTGTCTTCATAGTAGACAAATATAGTTTCGCATACTTGACGTTTACTGGATTTTTTTTAATAAATATGGCACAAAGATTTTATTAGAGAGAACGGTTTCAACAAGAGCTACGCTGACTTCCATAAATATCTGTGCAAGTGCCAGAGTTGTCAAAAATATAAAAATACTTCGTTGACAAATTCATCTCAACTATCTCTCTCTCTCTCCCTGGCAAAAATTTTGCTGTGTAAATTTAGTATTTCAAGGGATATTTTGTTTTTAAATCACATATACATCCAATTTGTATGCAATATTTAGCTGGTTTCACGTACGTGCTTGAAAATGAAATAAAAAAACCGGCAGACGGCAATGGACTCAAAAAAACATATATACAACAGGACCAAACTTTAAAAATAAAATCCGATTCGGTTCGTAAATGCCGAAGTTCTGAGGTATCAAATATTATAAAATACAAACCAATTGACAACATTTTCCTGCTTTTAAAGTCAGCTAAAAAACATACTGTTTTTCGAACCATGGGTACCGATATCATGCACTTTGGCGACTGCTGTGTTAGCTATACAAATGAATTTACTTACACTCAATTAGAAAAATTTACTTCATAAATTTATTTTAATTTTAATATCTTCTGCCTTGCTTTTCCTTTTAACAAAAAAATGTTTTATTTGCATTTTTCGCTTTTTACTAACATTTTCCATATCGGCTGTTCATAACAATGTAACAATGACTGCGGTAAAATGTAAATTATTGAAAATTAGTTCATATCTCTCACTCGCTGACTAGCTTTGAAGATAAAAATTTTACATACTCTAGTGCCTATAAGAATCTGTAGGCAAAAGTTTATCTTCCCATTATAAAGTACATCATATACTCTACAGCATAACACACATGCAAACACTTACTTGCTTAGTTGTTTGCAGTTTTTGTAATGCAACCAACAAGCAACACCTCTAGTGGTACAGAAACAAAAATTCATACTCAGAGTTTGTGGTTTATGGCCGATACACGTTTGCCTTTAATTGTGATTTTTTTTATTTGAACCTTAAAGTTTAAAAAGCCATATATTACACAGGCTATACTTACGTAAAAAATATATTTTTCTATCTTCTATATAAACATTTTAGTTCGCACTTATCCCTCGATTTGCATTATAAATAACTTCCGGAGAAATTTTATCAACACATATTTTTTCCGCAAATGTGTATAATAAATAGTTTTTTATAAAGTTGGAAAGGTGGAACATTTTATTGACAGATTTCGGTGAGACGATTCCCTCATTTAAAAAATTTGTTTCCGATTATTAAGGCTACCATATGAAATATATATAAATAAAAAATAAAAATCCGTTACAAATAGTATAGAAAAAATTATAAAAGGCAAGTGCTTCTGTTAATAGTAAATGAGCTAAGGTAAATAAAGCAAAATTATTTCCAAGGAAAAAAAACTAAAAAATAAAAGAATTGCTGCAAAATCTCTTTTGAGACTCTATAACGTGGCAGCTCAGTTCAACTTTGTCCGGACCAGCGTTGCCACTTTCTGTATTATAGTATAAAAACTGTACTATTTAAAAATTTTTGTATTATTTTTGTACTATGAAATTTTTGTTCCAATTTTGTGCTGAAATTTGCAGAAAAATAAAAAAATTAAAACAGCAGATTTACCAAATTATATTTAGAATCCCTTTCACACTCTTTTGATATTTTAACTAATTTTAATTTAATTTTCCAATCAAAATAGCCAATGTTATACAAACTAAAAAATTAAGTTATAAAAATGCTTAAAATTTTTTTTCTAATTACATATATAAAAACAGATATTATAAGACAAAAAAATTATTGGTGCTTTTTATGAAAATTGCTAAAATTCACAATCATTTTAAATAAAATCGTTATAAAATTTTAAAACCAGATTTCCTTCCGTTGAAATCGATTACAAAAAATTAGACAATGAGTGGCGCTAACATGCACTTTTGGACCACAAAGACTTAGATGTCGAAATTTATTGGACAAAAATTTTTTAAATAACAAATTTTACTGGTGAAACTCTCTTCCCAAATTTAGAATCTTTTATAAAATTTCTTTTAATACTACCATTTTCTAATTCTTCCGTAGAAAGTTTTTTTTAGTAAGCTAAACAATATTAAAACGGATTCGAGAAATAAATTGTCAACTGATACAATCTATTATTTTTGCGAAAAAGGGTATTAAAAAAAATGGAGGTGCAAATTTTTAACCTACTCGAAAAAATAGTTCTTACTTTTTGTATTAGAGCAAAAATCTATTGATATTTTGGCGGTACAAAAACTGTGACCAGTGAAATACATACATATATATATATATATATATATATATATATATATATATATATATATATATATATATATATATATATATATATAGATATATATATATATATGTAAATATATACATATATGTACTTAGATAGAATATATGTAAGGAAATAAATGGGAATATATGTCTTCATATATGTTTACATTTTAAAGCACAAATATAATGCTCTACTTATGATTTTTAAATAAAAACAATATGTTTTGATGAAGATAAAAAATTTTATCGAAATTTTTTTGTACTATTTCATTTGGTTTTGTACTATTTTTGTCAAACTTCTGTACAATTTTCACTTTCTCTGGTGGTAACACAGGTGCAGACTAAAATTAAAATTCAGCCAATTCAAGTTGGGAGTTGTCTGAACAAAAAAAATCATTTCTCTCTCAAGAATATAGACATCAAACCACATATGAAAAAAAATTGTCCGGACAAAAATTTTATGGGTGAATCCAGGGGCAAATTACCGCATTCAATATCGAACGAAATCCCATACAAAATTTTTTGAATTTGTGTGGAAATTTCGTTCGATATCGAATGTTGTATTTTGCCCCCAGCTTAAATCTCTCAGAAAAACATAAAACCATTAGGCTTCTTCTTTTTTCAAAAACTTGCCTTTGATTATTTTTTCGCGACTAGACGAATTGAGATAATTAAAAACTTAAAAAAATATATTTTAGGGGTTCACAATCTATGTTTTATCGTCATGTTATTCTATTTAAAAAATATGTTTGAAACATACACATATTTTGAAAAATCAGCACAATATTGTTCTCGATTGCCGTAGGGGACAATAAATTGTGAAATCATACGATTGGCATATAAAATAGACCAATAATTGGTGCGTTGCGGCAATCGTGTGATCCTACCTTAACAGTCCGTTGTATGAACCATCAGTGAGGTCCTCACAATAATAAAACAACTTTTGAAGAAACTAGCGCTTATGATACATATTTTGACACTAAGCGCTCGAAATGATTTTTAAATTTCTATTAATATGGAAATTTTTTTTGGAATATATTACATATAATATTTATTTCCATATCATTCCATTCTATTTAACTTTTCAGTTTTATCTTAAGCACACAAATATCATGTACTCTACCAATTAAATTAATAGCATTTTCAAATTATTTCATGCAAGTTTTTGTGCCAGAGCAAGCACTTTCATGCAGACATTTTGCAAACAACAACGACAACAACAAATGCTAAAACTCAATTTAAAGAATGAGTATGTGACATGTAACCTAATTTTTGTAACACAAATGAATATTGTATTTGTTGTTTTAAACTAGAGATACTCGTATGTATGTACGTACATACACATATACATATATGTAGCTACCTTTGCATACAATTTGAACGAACGAAAAAGGAGTGCGGCAAAATATTAAAACCAAAAACAAAATAATTAAGCCGACCACAATGTCTGTAAAGGAATCCTTGTCTAGTTTAATGCACAAATACTTGTGCATTCATGCATTCATTTACTTACTTATTCATACATGCATACATACATATGTATATTCGTTCACTCTCTTCCACTCTCCTGTTAATTGATGGCGTATGAATATTTTTGTTGTCATAACATATACACAATACTCAGTGCCATTGTGTGTGTGTGTGTGTGTGTGGGTGCAAGTGGGGAGCATTTTAAGTGCTTAACTATTAAATAACAACAACAAACAAAATGTTGTGTTTTGTTTGCATGCATTATAGCACATGACAGCTGTTAAAATAAGTATAAAATACTGAAGTTGAATTGACAGTAACAAATAAAATAAAAACAATAATAACGACGTAAAAAAATATTTAGTAGAAACGAAATAATAGTTTTTTCTTATAGGTATGTAGTATTTTTTTATGAACTAAGGAAAATTTATTTTCTGTGTTCGTTTTTTCTCTGTTTTGCATTTTGCGTGTGTTTCAAAAACAAAGTATTGTGTAACAAAATGTTTTTTTTTACTATTTAAGTCGAAAACATGAAAAATCTTGTATTTCGTTGTTGTTTGCTAATCCCTAAAGAAAACTTTCTCTTTAACATGAGAAAATCTTTTTAAAAACAGCACCGAAGTACGTACATACATATGTAAGTAGAATAGCAAAATTTTATTTTATTGACTTTTTAATTGGTAATATTTTTTCCTCATACTTTTTCTTCTTCATTCATGTCTACTTGTGTGGGATTGAAAGTCCTTTTACTTACTATCAAACGTCAAACTGCCATAAATCTTTTTCTGCTTTAAAAACGATAACGAGTGCATGTTTTAAGGGTATTACTTGGGGGAATTTATTTTGATGGTCTGTAATTAATTTATTGTCAGATTGAGAAAATTGAATGTTCACAGTATGTTTGTGTTGCAGAGCAAATTTACAAAAGTGAAAGTGTTGACAAAAAATTATACATACATACATATATACCTTCAACATACGAGTACATACTTACATATGTATATATATTTAAATAAGTAGTTAAGTTTCCGATTTCATTTTCTAAGATAAAAGACATAAATTTATTATGTAGTTAATTAAATTGAATGGCATTACACTTGATTTTTTTTTTTCAATTGCATTCATTATTGATCTTCCAGATTAATATGTTTAAACTAATTTTAACTATATAACGTTTCCAATTTATTTATTTTCTTTAAACTTCGTTTTAAGCAATTTTTTTCATTCTTTTTTTATGTAAGCTTGGTATTAATCATGTGGACCTACAACTTCTAAGAAATCCAAGAAAGAAACATGTATGTAAACTAAAGAAAATAAACTATATTATGTTTTGGAAAATTACTAAAATAAAAAATGTTTGTGCTTTGTGGGAATTGCTGAAATAAAGTTTTATTTAATAATCGAATTTTTTTCCAAAAAGAAATTTTGTTTCTTACGCAGAGAAATTTTTCTTCATATACAGCTTCGGCAAAAAATTGCACTATAGAGAAACTTTATTTTCATAGCAGTATTGGAGATCTATTGAGTAAACTGAGGTTGTCGCCCATAACAAGAATGAAAAAAGCATTTCCGTAAAAAATACCACTTTCATTTGTAGATAACACAAATTGAAAAAAGTTAAAAAATCTATACTATTAATAGGATAACACCTTTTTTAGGCCGTTATACTGAACCGATTTTGGAAAGATTTATATGTTTTTTACATAGATGTGCACAATCTTAATTTTATTTCAATCGGTTCGATATTTAGGGAACTATTAGCGTTTAAAGTTGCTACTAACACATGCACACTTATTACACATGTATGTATGAATCAGCTTCAACTTGAAAAATAAACAAAGTGTGCATGTGTGCTTGTCCAATTTGCTTTTGCATAGAAATGAGACTGACTTTTAAGATGTTTATTTAGAATGTTTTTTGTTTTTATATTTATGTACATAATTGTTTAATATTAATTTCTAGAATGCGGTCGATTGAGTCGACCGCTGGATACACCACTAAACATAAAACGATTATTGGAAACATGAAATATGAATAATTTTTATTTTGTGACACGTTAATATTGTCAATAATGGAAGCACATTGCTTTGGAATTAAGCTTTCCAAGTCATCACACCTCTTCTCAGTAACTCTTTCCCATGATACCAGCTCAACGATTCTTGATCAGACTTAGCTGTGGCGATTAGCTATCCCAATCCACTACGCTAACTAAATTGTCTATAAATAATTCCGGATTCTTTCTGCTTGTATATTTGTGATCATTAACCCCATTGGAGACCAATACCATAGACATTTCTTCTTCCACATAAGGAATCATAACGTTTTGTAATATTTGAACATAAATTTCTTAATCCATAACTGTTTTTATAATTGAACGATTTTTTATAAACTAAATAAATAATTGCTCAATTAATTCATAACTTATTGTAGGAATAATAAGTTGTATTAATGTTGTTTTGGTAATTTCTATCACCGCAATTCTAAATCTTCCCAGGGAGACGAGTTCAATCAGAGTTAATTTTTCGCGGGAATGAAATTCTATTCTAAACAGACGGGGAGGAGAATAACAAGGGATACAGAATTTTAAATATTCGAAGTCAGTTGTTTTGCTTCAGCTGTTTTATTTTGACTAAAAATTTGCAAATATTTTTCAGAAATATTTTATTATATTTAAAATGTTTAGTGTAGCGTTTATAATGGTAATTAACGAAACGTTGGGAAAAGATGTAAAAATTTTTTTATTTACATAAATATAATAGAGCCAATTATTAGCTTATTGAAAATATTTCAAAATATTCTAAATAACTTGGCCAAATAATAAACAAATCTTATTAAATACTTACATTTTTTGCACAACTCCCTTGAAATTTTTTGGCGGAATTATTTCCAAAATTTTTCATTACTTTGTCCATTTAATTGATATTCATAATACCTATATTTTCCCGGGGAATAATTTCCCATTTTCAAAGTTCGTTTAGAATAAGGGAAAAGGAAAAAGAGAATAATTTCCATGGGAGATTTTATTTAGAATAGGGGAACAGGGAATAGGGAAAAAATTCCCAGGGAATTGTTATTCAGAATTGAGTTGTATATAAACAAATGTTTGTGCAGAAATCACAACCAACAAGCTACAACTCCTACAGTAGGTTGTGAATTTAGCAATTATTTAGTTTATTTAGTTTATAAAAACCAGCATCTTAAAAATATTTCAATTAAATTTATAAGTATTTATCTTACAGCAACAATAAGACAACTAGACCATATCCACGTCATTTAAGCTCAGTAGGTTAAAACACTTACTTTCATACTATTAAAAAAAAATAAAAGAATATTTGGAATGGTAAATGCTCTGAATTCATTCGCATGCGTTTTCCTCTGCAAGAGAACCTTAAAATAATCAATTCCTATTTATTTGTAAATAAATATAAATATTTTCTATCTACTATTATTCCTCGAATACAATGTAAATAAGTTGTAGGAACCTCAATGTATTTCTTAAGATATACAGTAGTTTTCCGACTTAACGAACCTAATTGCTGTCAAAAGTATTCGTTATATCCAGTACTAGATTAAATATCAATAGCGTCGTCTTTTTTATTCAAATCTCTAAATATGTATAATAGAATTTTAAATATTTTATTAAAATTATAGTAATTTAAAATAAACATTTCATTAAAAATATGTACAAGGAAAAGAAAATTTCAACAAAAAAAAAATAATGTAATACAAAAATAATTTATATAAAAATTTTGTGGTGGATATCATTTTTATTTTAATGACATTTTCTTGAAGCTAACTCAAAAGCATTAAATTTGTGCTACAAATATTGTTTTGCCGAGCTCATTGAAAACAAATTTCGAAGTACTTAATGACATCTTTGAAGTGCGAAGTGTTTTATTTTTGGCTCTAGAATTTCAGAGTCATCAAGCTCATCATCATTTTCGTTTTTTTTCATCGTTTTCTTTTACATTTGTTCGTTAACCGAGTACAAAATAAAATGTTCCTAAAAAATTTCATAGTTCGTTCAATGTGATATACATTAAATCGAATGTTCGTTAATTCCGAAAATTACTGTATTTTATTTTATAGTTTAATTACTGCCCTGTTCATAATATTAGATTTCCACTTCTCACAGGAGGCACATTCCCAAAGAGAAATATGTAACGCATTGAAAAATTATGAAACAATTGAATTATGTGGCGATTTTGAAGAACTGTATGAGTATAGATTCAAATTCACAATTTTAAATTCGGATCAAATTCTTTAATCTAATTTTTTATGAAACTAAATTATTTTATATATTAATCTAAATATTTTTTTACAAATTGTTTGCACATTAGTATGGTGATTTGAAGCCTCAATTTTATTTAAAAAATATATCAAGTGCGAAAAAGAAATGAATATATGATTTGTTTAAGCAACAAGGATGAACTTCAGTGAAATTCCAGAAGTGCTTTCCGGTCTTTTTAGTAAATTTTGATTAAAAAAAGCTGAGTGTAACTTCTGACAGCTTTAAGTGTTATTTAATATCAATTAATAACCGTGTTTTACAACAAGTGTTTAAAAAAAGATAAGTATAGCTGTAATACCATGTCCTACTGAGCATCTTGTAAGGATAACATTTTTTTAAAATTTATATCTTTCAATAAAATTCGATTATAATTGATTTATTTTTTTGAAGTGCCCCGCAAAGACTAAAGAGATATTGACAATATTTTATTTATTAAGAAATTTTTTAAAAGCCAATAAAAGTAACATAGATTCGATGGTGTAAGTAAAATCACCCATCATTTTTATATTCCTTAAGGCCGTGATTCACTATCAGATTTAGTGACTCTGTCAAAGAAATCGTTGCAAAATAATTTTTTGTTTGTTTCCGTTATCAGCTTTTAAAGTGTAGTTTGTCAAAGTTGTCCCCGTATTTTTCCGTGGCGATTTCAGACTTTCAAAGCACTGCACAACAGCAACAGCAAGTCACTTGTCATTTGATGAAAAAATAAATCTTTTTGGCCCATTTTCGCATTACTCTCTTTACTAAAACAACGTTTGGTAGTACATATTGTGATTAAAAATGTAAATTTATACTTTTAGCAAAAGTTTATGTTGACGCAGTTGCCACTGAAGTTGTCGTTCTTAAAGGCTCTTAATTAAAAAAATAAAAATAAAAAATAGTGCCATGTAATTAACCGTATTTTGTTGTTTAGTATAAATAATTAGGTTTTCTTTTTACTGCATGAAATTAGCATAATAATTATGTTGCTGTTATTTAATTCAAGTGAATTTCACACATTTTCACATGCAAACCTAAAAGCCCTTTAATTCTGAAAACTGACCCAAGCTAGTGATTTTACCAGCCCGTTGTTAGCAGCTTATTCACATTACTTCAACACTTCCCTTTTTACGAAAAATCGTCTATATCTTGAAAGTTATTGTAAACCCAAAATAATTATATTAACTTGAGGAAGAAAATAATAATAAGTAAATTGGAACTAATCATAAACGCTGCAATCTTAAATTAAGAGATTTGCGAACAAGGTCACATTTCAGTACTGGTGGGTAATGAACGTATGTATGTAAAAGTGTTAACATATTTGTGCATGTTTAATGAATGGAATTTAAAACCCACGTCTAAATTACAAAGAGAACACTGCTAGAATGTTTGATTTTAATTATAAACATGTACGCATATGAATGTGTGCACTAGTAAATAGGGGATGTCAAAAAATGACAGCGGAAATTTAGCGGTTATTTTTTTAAACACCATTAGAAATTATGAAGTATTCAGTTTTTGTTTAAAAAATTATAGTTCTATTGTCTATCAAGAAACTGTGGATTTTTTTTCGAAACATTTTCCAACACCAGTCGCCTTCGGATTGATAATAAACTTCGAACTATGTAGAATCCCCTAAATAATAAAAAAACATTCATGACCACAATGGTTCGGTACAATTGATTATAAGAATATGTAATTAACAAAAAACTCTAAGTTACTTCCATATTTCTTAGTGCTTGTAAATTTGTTCGGCAGTGTAGGAATATGCCGGTTGGACCAACGTTTTCTTTCTTTCATATGAAAAAGTAGTTTTTTATAAAAAAAATTAGTTTTATTTGTTCATTTTTTAATCGATTGACTGGTGACTCAGGTGTGGTAAGACTGTATTGGCAATGAAATAAGACGAAGCGTTATTTTCGGAATCGTAATTGTTTTTGTTCGTCGCCAGCAGTCGTAAGATGAAATTTTTCATTAAAAAAACTGGCATTTTTGGCTCCCTAGAATTTTACTTTAAACGGATCATCATGTTTCTTATTAAGTAGTTAATATGTATTTAGTAAATCATGTTTAATTTTACAGTTAAGAGTAATTTGAGTTTTTTTTTAAATAAAGTAGCATAAAAATTTTATATTCTATAAAATAACGCACTCCATTTTTTGTAACACCCTCTTTAAATACAATTCTGTCCCACATACATATTTAGACGTACAACAATGTTTATTTAACTAATCATTTATTTAGATGAATGTTTATTTTGACATCGTTCGTTGGTGCGTTAATTAAAGTCAAAACGTCCTATGAAAAGTTTCAAAACACATTTATGCAAAATGTTCAAAAGTTAATGGGCTAAACAATGGCCTTGTAAATATTGCCTCCGATAATGAGTTTTCAATCCTTACTATTCATCATTATTTTACCAAATAATATGAGCAGAAGCTAATAATAACTTTAATTAAAAATTTAATAATTTTTATTTTAGTACAAAGACTAATTTCTGTTAACCACAATCTGGTAGGAGGACAAACAAATTAAAAACAAAAACAAAAACGAATAATAATAATAAACTTAAATTAAATCCACAGGCAATGCACATAGAAATTAAGTTTTAAACTTGCAGTTGGGAAAAACTAATTTAAACTGACAAAACAGAGAGGTTAAAAAGTTCTCAGACGTGACATACATAAATAGTTAAGATTTCTTTTTAGCAATAGTGCAATGCAATTCTATCTTTAAATCGTTGTTGCTAACCAGGTTATTTGTTATACTTTTTACCTTGAACTAATCATTATCAGAGATCATATTTGATTTTGAACCCAACAATTTCATGCGTAACACTTGTTCACCATCCATGAATTTAATCAAATTAACAATTAAAAAAAAATATATATATTTAAAAATATCATTGTAGTATCTACTTTTGATAGAAGATTAATTCAGTCATTAAAATAAGTTAATGATTAATGCAGTTAAAAAAACAACAACTGAAAAGACTATGCTACGATTGTAACGAATTTTATATACCCTTCACAGTGTCTGTTCTGTAAATCGAGTCGGCTTGAATCGACTCGATTTGAGAAAACTAATTCCGCTAATAGCTCATTTTTTATCCTCTTCTTTAAGAAAACTTATTGTTAAGAGCTTAAAATATAACATCTGAAATTATTTTACCATATATTATTTAAAAATAATGTTTCTGAAAATCGCTCGATAATAAAAAAAATTTAATTATTTATGCGATGTTGGAGTTGTTTTCAGATTTTCATGCGAATAAGATTTGAGTTAAATTTTTCAACTAAACCGGTCCTTATAAAATTTTGGAATATTTTTTAAATGCTAATGATCTATTATATAAATATGCAAAGACAAATTTTTATATCCCTTTTTCTCCTTTGTTTGTCTACCGATTTTCTTCATTCTTTTACCAATTGTTAAACATTGTTGAGCTTTAGTGACCCGACTATAGATATTTTACATCTGCTCAGTATTAAAGGAAAAAAAGGCTCCTAAAGTTGATACCACTACAAAAGCTAAAAATACACACGTACATTTACTTACTCGTATGTAAGTATTGGTTCAAGTAATAAGATTTTTTTCTCTTCAAATGAGTGAAGTTTAAAAAGAAAAAGAGATCAGAATTGAAAGAGATGAGAATTCAGTATGGATGTAAATGTTCATTACGTATGGATGTGTTAGCTTCAAGAAAAAAAGTAACAAAATAAATGGGCGTGTTTGTAGGCAATTTTATTTTGTATGTTGTTTTTTTCCCGTTGGGAAGGGAATGGAAAATTGGGTAGTTTTTTTGTCTTTAAATGGATGTAATTAAAGTAGGTATATGTTTAAACTGGCGGTCGAATTATGACCACTAGTCGTACTCTAGTATTTTTAATTTGAGGTTTTAGTAAAATTTGATTTTCTTGGCTAAATGTTGGATTTTTTTCTGTTATGTGTATTTACATTTTTTTGTAAAGTCCATGTAGCTTTTTTGGTGGTTGTAGATATTTTTAAATGTTTTTTGTACATTGCGTTATATTTTAATTTTCATTTTTTTGTGAAGTTTTGATATTTTTTGTTGAGTTGTTGTTGACTTATGCCCACTTCTGATTTTTTTTCTTGTGAAATTGATCAATATAATTTTTTTAAACTAATCCCAAGCTTTAATTTTTTTGGATTGGAGCTTAGGTTTTTGAAGCCAGTTTTCATTTGTTTGTTTGTTGTGAATTTTCACTTTTGTCGTAAAATTTAGATTTTTAGTAAACTGTTACGTTTTTGGTAAAATGAAAATATTTTTGTAAGTTTCTAAAATTCCGGTAATATTCCGATTTATTAATAAAATATTGAGACATACCAAAGTATGCACTTCTTACACCTTCATATCTCGGAAACCTCTATTTCCAGCCACGGTGAAGGGTTAATTAATATCTTATAAGTTTTTAAATCTGTATTTAAATATAAATTTCTCCTGAAACCGTCATTTTGTGGATTCATGTACACACAAATTATTTATATGAAAGACAATAGTTTTTAAATTTATTTTTTTTTTGCAATTTTTTATTTATTATATTTTTGTTGGCTGAGGTGTACGTACGTCTATTAACGAATATTAGTTGATATTTTAATATCATTTAACCCTTAGGAAACCAACAAAAGGAAATTAGTTTCTTTTTTATAAATTCTAGAAGCTTTTTACAGAAGTAAAAGATTTCCAGCATTTTTATTTTATTTGTGTAAAAACTGAGGCCGGGTTGCGAAAACGCGAAAGTCAAATCTTTTTGGAAGTAAATTTTCCAAGACGCTGAGTTTTTTAAGTGTTTCTGGGTAAACAGGGTAGGAAACAGGTTTCGATTAGTGTTTTTCATGTTTGTTTTTGACATTTTTTTACTCCAACTAATTTCTTTTCCTTTTTTGTACACTAAAAAAGGGACTGTGATATTTTAATTTTTATAAATGTGAAAATAAAGATAAAAATGCACAAAAGACACGAGAAAAACTCTTTAAAAGTGAAATATAAAAAAGTTTGTTTAAACACAACACAATCGAAATTGGGTCCAGTCAAAATTATTTATTTACTCATCAATTTATATGTAATTCTTTTGAACTGTTTAGGCTTAAGTTCAAAGTAGTTGTTTTGGCTTGAGTTCAAATCTTAAATTTACAAATAACTTTTTTTATTAAAAATTGTTGATAAATTCAAATTATTTTTATTAAGAAAGTAATATGTGTAGGAACGGAACATTTTAGTTATCAAATTAGTAGAATACAAAATATAAAAATTTGCTGGAAACTTAAGGACAATTTTATGAACTGAGAGTATAAGAAGTTATCAAAAAATGTACTGAAAAATTTACTTTTTATAATCGGACTTTTGGGAAAAATATTCTATAATTTGCTCTACAAATTACAGTAGCTTTGCCAATAAAAATTAAATATTTAAGAAGGCTTTTCGATTTGTACCGCACTTGTAATGTGGTCTCATAAAGGATTAATAATTTTGCAATTTATGCCACACAAGTTGATGGCCGTTGCATGTTTTGTTTATCGTTGATGGGTTGTGTTCCAATACAACAAACTCACTGACGTGCCATAGTAAGCAAAACAGACAAATAAATGAGAATAACCCAACAAACAATGAGTGTATAATACAAATAATAGAAGTAAATATTAAAAACAAACAATGGTGGCGTGTGGCATCATAGTGCTGAAACCATATATTACTTGTGTTCCGACATGACAATCAAAAATAAATATATGGGTCAATATAAATATTCAGCAAACTTTTACATTTTATGTTTGCAATGTGGCCTCTTGAAATGCATTGAAAGTTGCCACTCTTGAATACTTTGCCTGTTGAAAAAAAATTCCAAGGGGCGGTGTAGCGGCCTCTGAAAACAGCATGTTGTTCCATTCTGCTGTGTTGTTGGAGCTTAATACCGATAGCAGACATTTCAATTATATTGCATTTTGTGCAATCAATGACATCGCCATGTTGAAGTAATGAGTTAAAACACCAAAGTAGAAGTAGTGAAAATTATTTATGCATATAATTAATTATTTTGTTTGTTAACATTTTAACTGATTACTTTTTCATCAACAACGTTTTTGCTGGTATAATTGAAAAAAAATAATCTCATTATTAGTCGCTACATTTTTGATAAAATTAATGATTCATAACGATATCAGTAAAGCAACAAAGATTTGGATCTTCTACAGTAGTTTTAATAGTGCACTTCTCTACGGTTGGAGTACCTGGCGATTAACCCAAGAAAGCCTAAGAAAATCACAAGCTGTTACTAATCCATGTCTGGGCGAAATACTACGAATCTTCTGGCGTTATTGAGTCCCTAATGAACATTTGCTTGAAATGGCAAATCTCAACAAAACTGAAAGCGAAATAAAAATTCGAGAATGGAAATGGATTGATAACACGCTCAGAAAGCCCATGCATGATATATCACGCACAGCAATGAAGTGGCGTCCCCAAGGCCAACGTTTTACCTGTATCAAAAATGTAAAAAGAGAATACGAAGGTCGTGTAATGATATGGAATCAAGTTAATGCATTACCTAATAATCGTCGTAGATGGAAAGAGTTCGTTGGCAAATTGAACGCTTTATCTAATCTATTTTTTTCAAATGTAATGAACATTTTATAAATAATGGAATTTAATAAATAATAATGAAATGTTTCACAAAGAATCTGTGTAAGTAAAAATTATTAAATTTTTTGTAAACTTTTGTTTGCTGGGTTGTATATTAATTCGTATTATTTGCTTGCTATTCGTTATTTTGTCACTGATTTTTGATATTGTCATACTCGTATGACTTACATGTGATATTTTCATATTTTTTCATTATTTGTTGCTATTCATACTCTATTATTATAATTTTTTTTTTATTGTGTATTATTTTTTATATTAAAATATTCATATTTATTCAAATTTACGTTTTGTTGTTGCAAATGCTAAAAGTTTAAAATAGCATTTTCTATTGTTGAACTCTTAACTCAAATTGCTATTGTTTTGTTTTTCTTTTTATAAAAAAAAAACATTAATATGAAATATCTAGATAAGATTAATCACGGACTGAACTGAAATACATATTATAAAAACTGCGAAAATTAGAAAAATCCACTAAAATTATTCGTAAGCGTTTCTAAATTCTAGTGAGTATTTAAAAAATAAAAAAGCCAATCATTTATATTCCAGTTGTCAACATCAATGTCACATCAATACAATATCAAAAAGTTGGGGCTTTTCTATTCGCTCTCGAGTCTCTCTAGAAAATAACATGACACTGTCAACAGTAGTCAGTTGTTTTCGACAACGGGTAGATATGCCCCAATTTTTTTCGTATTGTATTGACGTGACGTCAATGTTAACAACTGGAATAAGGGTGAATATGTCACACAAAATTTAGTTAAAACAATTAAATGCACTAGATGGATGCATTTTTACCTCTTAGTTTTTACTTTACGTTTAGTTGAAGAGTAAATATGACTCGTCGCAGTCGACCAAAAGCCCTCCTCTACTAAGTATTTTTGCCATACCCAGTTAGCACGAGGCTTTGTTCTAAATTCAAAATAAAAATATTTTTTTTTTCATCAACATCAATTTTAATAAAATTGTGTGCTCAAATATCTGCGTAGGAGTGTAAAAGGCAGGGTACGAACTTGCGCACACGTGAGCGGGAACTGCACATGCGTTAAAATTAGCGTACATTAAAACCGCGCACATGCGCATGTTCAAGATCGAATTTTTATGTGTGTATACCAGAGACGGGCACGGTTCACGTGATTGGCTTAAATCATGCGTGACGACGGATGATCGTGATTAGTTTTTTGTACAATCGCGTGAGCGTGTATGAACGTGAGCATAAAGAATTAAGCGTGAGTTAGAGTGCATGAGTTGATTTTTAGCGTGATTTTTTTACTTTATTGTAATTTTTTTCATATTAATTTTCCATTTTTTAAATTATATAAGAAATTTCTTGTTTATTCGACCTTAGTTGTAAATATGGTTTTTTTTATATTAATCAGGCTCATATTATTGAAAATAAAACTTCTTTTTTTTGTTTTATTTATTATTGTTTAACATTTTCATATATTATTTTTATTCGATATTTCGAACACCTTCGGTGCTCTTCTTCAGGAACTAGAAAAATTTTTACAAAAAATATAAAAAAAACAAACAAATTATTTAAATAATATATATATGTATATAAGTATCACAATATTAAAAAATATTGTTTACATTATCACATTTATTATAATTAATTAATATTGCCTTACTTTTTGAGTAAAGCCGTCTGTTTGTTTACAAAAGAGATTTAAAAGCTTACTGAAGATGTTTTTGTTTATACTTCGATATAATATGTCTGTACGTGTGCGCACAATTTTCGGTGTCTGTTTTATAATTTATTCTTATGTCCACGGGAGTATTTATAATATGTAACATCTCTAAAGTAAATCTCTTTTTATAATTATTTTCTTGTTGTAATACTGTTACATCATTTAAATTAGGAGAGTGTCCACTCATTGCACAGTGGGCTGCTAGTGCTGTTTTTTGTTCTGATTCTCCTTTTCGATTTTTGTGGTCTGATTTGTGCGCGGCCAATCTCGTCCGTAGCTTTGATTTTGTCGTTCCAACATATGTTTTCTTACATAGATTAGCTCCGTCACCATTACAAGGAATTTTGTATACACGTTCGATTTATCTAACATGTCAATTTTTGTTTTTGTATTTGTGAAAAGCCTATTTAATGTGTTATTTGTTTTCAGTGCAATGTTAACTTTATCTTTGTCATATGCATTTGAAAATATAATTCTCTCCGAGAAGCCAGGAACATGTGTCATGGATTTAAACATTTTTCAGGATGGTTTTTAGGCACTTTGTATAAGTTTTTTATAGCATTTTTTGTAATATTTGTCTAATTTTACGAAAATTTTTCTTATGAAAATTTTTATCACTATATTTCTTTATATTTTAAATTATTTTATATGTAGTTTTTTTTTCTTAAGTATTTCGTAAGGGTGAGTTTTCGTAATCATAACTAACTTTTTCTTCTACTCAGTTGATCATGCATAAACGTGAGCCAAAAATATTAGATCGTGCATGAGGCTGCATGAGTATTTTTTTATTGTGATAGTGCATGAGCGTGAGTGAAAAGTTACTCGTGATCTCATATCTTTTGTATAATACTGGCCCTACATGTACACACTGAAACAAATTTGAGCACATGTGCTTTGTGTTTGTGTTTTATCACAGCAGTCTTGCCGATGTCAAACCTTTTATATTTTTATTGTGAGCTGCCGCTATGCGAATAATCCAGAAACTGCCTACACTCTTAAGGTACACTCTTATCGTCTGAGACATTCGTGAGATAGAACCAACTAGAAATCATCAACAAAGCTTTGGAAAATTGAATTGGCAGGATAAGCTACTGTGTAGCCGGCCGCGGCAGTCACATGAATGAAATCGTGTGCCATAAATAATGGGAATATCTGTTATTTCTAATAAAGGCATAATATACCAAAAATTTATTTCAATTTATTTAATTTTTAAAAAGGTACTAATAGATCAATTAAAACAAACGATGCCATTTAAGTCTTGAATTTTAACTTTACGGTCTTGCACACGCAAAGTTTACTTTGCAAAGTCTTGAGTTTGTGCGAAAGAAGGGGAAAAATGGGGGTGAGTACAAACTTTGAAGTCCTCACCTCACAATGTTGTTTTGTTCTTCGTTTGTCGTTTATACATATTTTTGGTTGCATATTTGTGTGATTGGTTTGCATATTGATGCAACAAAAGAATACAAAATTTGACAAAGTAAACTTTGCATGTGCAGAAGTGAAAGAAAGTTTAAAGAAAAATTCAAAAGAGTTTGTGCAAGAGCGGTCTAAGTACATTTTTTACTCAATTTCAAAACATGTTCTTTATATGGCTAATAAATCTACTTTAAAGTTTTTCTGTTGAGAAAAAACAAAGAGCAGAAAACAAACTTGTTTTCAAAATGAATCTAACATAACAAAAGAACTTTCATTTGTTTGTTTGAAAAACCTCTCTTTGTAAAACTTTCGGTTTTCATTAAGATTTAGATTTATGTAAATATCTTCAAGGTATTCAATATTTAAATTACAAAAGAAATAAAATTTATTTTTAAATCTTTGAGATGATAGCAAAATTAAACGAATATGATAAAGAACATACATACATAATTCCAACTGAATTATAAAAATAAAAATAAAAAAAAAACAAATCATTTAAATGTGTTAAAATTTGGATATAAAAGTATTCTTATTGTTATATGAAAGGAGAACTAACTATTGACAAAAGAAAAACAACATAAACAATTTTATTAAAATGGGGGGTCTACTCGTAAGAAATCTTTTGTATAGTATTAAATAAAAAATAAAGTTTCTAATAACACCGTTTCCACTGAAATTAACAAAAGAAAGTGTGTTGCACATATTTTAATAGAGTGAATAAAATTTCACTTTTTGTTACTTAATTTTTTTTCATATTATGTGTGATTTTTTTCCAATTCATATGAAAATGTAATGATTTTCTGGGGAAAAGTAAAAATATAAATTTCAAAGGCTTGCTCGAATTTTCAAATTTATTTTCGAGTTAAAAAATAATGCCAATAAGACTTTTATAAAATTTTATTTTTAACTAAAAAATGGTAAAATTTATAACTTCGAACTTAATTTTGAAATTTGTCATAATGAAAAATCTATGGCCATAATACAACACATTTACAATTTTTATAAAAAATTGCACAATTCGTAAATTCGAAATTATTATTTTTTTCGCAATTTCGCCAAAAATTGGACTTGTATCATTGAATAATAATTTAAAAGATTTAATCGAAATATTCAGAATTTTTCATAATGACCAAATGGCTCAGCAAAATGTTGTAAAAAATCGAAATGTTGAAATTAACTAGAAAGTCAAGTTAAGTTAAGTTAAGTTAAGTTTATTGGAGACTTCAACAACAAACATTACAAAGTAAATAATTAAAAATAGTATTATAAAGAAAACTTAAATCTATAATGTTTTGATAAAATGGTATTAATGTTACTCTGTAACAATCTTACCAATTTGTGAATATATAATATATAATAACAATTTTTGTAAATTAAGTGCTTGCTCCCGGCACAATACATATCAGTTATATAAAAAAGAATGGACTTAAAAACTAGACTTAGAACTAAAAGAAATGGAAAAAAGGTATATAAAATAATAATAAAAAAAGATAAAAATAAAATTAGCCCCTGTGGGCACCCGGAATTTTCGATACGTAAAATTTAGGCAATAAACTATTCACACAAGCGATTTCGTTTTCAACATATCCCAAGGGAGAGTAATAGCTAGTGTTCAGCCAATTAAAACCCGCTTGATTATCAATGATGTTCTGAATTAAAACATTGAAAGTCGAAAATAGGAAATTTCGGAAAAAAATAATCGAAAATACTTTAAAGTTCAATGAAAAATAGTTTACTTTATAAACGTTTTATATTAATTTTACAGATAAAAACTTAAAAGATAAAAAATAATAAAAAAGTAAAAAACAATAAAAAATAAAATATATTAATAAAAAACAAAAAATTAAAAAAAATAATAATAAAAAATACATAGTAAAAAAATAACAAAAAAATAATAATAAAAAAAATAAAAAATTAATAAAAAAAATAATAATAAAATAATAAAAAAAAAACGTGAGAAACTATAAAAAATTTAAAAATCAAAATAATATCAAATTCCTTAAAAAATCTAAATTTTATCAACAAAATTCATCAAATTGTCAAAAATAAGTATACAAATTTTAAATTGAAATAATCATACGGAATAAACATTTTTGCGGATTAATTTTCCATTTTCTTTTATGGCTTATGTTAAATAATTTGTGTATTTCATGGTACTCAAGAATAAATTGTGAACCAAAAATTACCAGTATTGGAGTATTTGTACGAAAAGTTGATGATTTTTCATTTTTTTTCAATACAAAAATGCAATGTTCAATACATACTAGTATTTCCTATGGCTACGCAATCGACCTTATTATTAAAATAAATAAATAAAATGTTAAACATTTATAAACATGCACGATGAAATACAAAAACAAAAAACATTCCAAATAAACAACTTACTGTGATTTTGTTTACAAAGTATAGAAAAACCGCTGTTTCATTTCTTTGCAAAAGCAAATTTGTCAAACACACATGCACTCTCGCATGCTTTGTTTATTTTTCAACTTGAAGCCGATACATATGTACATGTGTAATAAGAGTGCATGCATTACTAGCAACTTTAAACGCTTTGAAAGCTTCCAAAATACTGAAGCGATTTTAACAAAATAAAGATTGTTCACAACTGTGAATAAATCTCTTTAAAATTATATAAGTTTTGTCAAAATCAGCATCATAAAAAATGGTCTTGGCTATTAATAATATATAATATTATATTTCAATTCCCAAATTTTCCATATGTTTCGAAGTTTTTTGATAATTTGTTTAGGGACAGCGGCAAAAAGTACCTTGGCAGCCCGTCTTTGAACAGTAGATAACTAGCAAAATGGAATGAACTCTCTGTTCCGCTACACACTTCGTAAGCATGCTTTGTACATACCATCTGTTGTGGGATGCCATTAAAAGTAAACATATGCGATTTTTACCCAATTTCGGGACGGACCGATAAGTTTGCATAATTATTTTAATTTGAACGATTTAAAAACTTTTTTAAATCTTTGCAGCATGGTGTTTTTTTGGGTTTAAATAAAACTAGAGTACGCCTAGTGGTCGAAATTCGACCGCCAGCTTTAACATATGTATATGTACCTGTTTTAGTTGCATTCATTTAAAGAGAAAAAATTACTTTATCTCTTCCCCAAGGAAAAAACAAACGAAATAAAATTGCATACAAAAACGCACATTTATAAAAAAAATCTTATTGCTCATATACAAGGGCGGATTGATATTGAAGCTACTTAGCGCTAGATGGCAGCACAAACACAAAAACCTTTTTTTTTAAATTGCGATCTGTCAAACGTCAGCTGTTAAAATTTCACACAAATTCATCGATTAGTTTATTTGTTGTAGTCGTTTGAAGTAAGCAACTTTTATGTTTCTTGAAAAATGGAAAAATGTGAATTTCGTGCAGTGATTAAACACTATTATTTGAAAGGGAAAACGGCGAAAGAGACAAAAGAAAAGCTCGATAAACATTACGGTGAGTCTGCTCCGTCAGATAACATGGTAAAATATTGGATTGCTGAATTTAAACGCGGCCGAACAAGCACTGCAACAATACCATCAACAGGAAGTCCAAAAGAGGTGGTTACTGAAGAAAATATCAAGAAAATCCTCGATATCGTTATGAATGATTGCCGATTCAAGTTACGTGAGATTGTTGAAATGGTAAACATATCATATGAACGTGTGTTCAACATTTTGCATGAGAATTTGCATATGAAAAAGCTATCGTCAAGATGGATGCCGCGTTTGCTCTCAATTGACCATAAACGTAAATGTGTGACGTGTGCAGTCTCAATGGCAAAGCTCTATGAATTGGGCTACGAATTGGTACCTCATCCGCCATATTCTCCGGATTAAGCCCCTAGTGACAACTTCCTATTTCTAAACCTAAAGAAATGGCTCGGTGGAAAGAGATTTAGCTCCAACGATGAAATTATTGACCAAACAAATGCCTATTTTTAAGAACCTCGAAAAATCCTATTTTTTGGAAGGGATACAAAAACTGGAGAAACGTTGGACTAAGTGTATTGAGCTAAAAGGAGACTATGTTGAGAAATAAATGGTTTAAAAAAATGTTTTTTTCCTACTTAGGTAGCTTTAATATCAATCCGCCCTCGTACATACTCGTATGTATGAAGGTAATCTTAAACACTCATCGCTTTGCTTATTTTTTTACTTGAACCAATTCTTACATAAGTGAATATATGTCTGTATTTTTAGCATTTGTAGTGGTGCCAACTTTATGAGCCTTTTATTCCTTTAATACTGAACCGATTTAAATAATATATAGTCAGATCACTAAAGCCCAACAATGTTTACCATTTGGTAAAAGAATGAAGGAAATGCGTTGGCAAACAAAGGAGAAGAAGGGAATCTAAAAATTTGTCAGTCTATTTGTAGTATATATACATATATATATATATATATATTAGATAAAGGCGATTTAAAATTTTCGCAAAGATCCCATTTCCTTAGAACCTCTAGGAAATCTAAAATATTTAATTTCTTTTATTCATTAATTCCTATTATTTTCTTTGTTCTGTATATTTTTAGCTTAAATGTCCACATTATTTTGCTGGTGCGTGATCCTCGCGGTACCATGCAATCTCGACGTCATCGTACTTGGTGTGGCGGTAATCCTGACTGTGAAGATCCTCAAATATTATGCGAAGACTTAGTGGACGATTATAAGTCCGCAGATGTTTTGTTGCAGAAATATCCTGCAAGGTTTAGGTAAGTTATCAACAAATCTAAACCAATTTTATAAATTTTTATAATAACCTATTTCATACTCCATTTTTTATATAGAACTTTAAGATATGAAGATTTATCTTTAGATCCATATGATATGGCTCAAGAGCTATTACAATTTTATGGTCTACCATTTGATCCCATGGTGGAAGAATTTTTAGATACGCATACCAAAGTGAATATTGGTGGTGTCAGTTCAACATATCGTGATTCCAAATCAGCACCGTTTCATTGGAAACAGGATTTAAAACCAGAAGATGTGAGTTATTTTTATTAATTTTTATACGTAATTAGATGAACTTTTTTTTAGATTTAAGTTGATAACTTCAAATAATTTTTATTAAGAAATTAATAATATATGGTATAATTAATCACCAAAGATGAGAATTTCGTACTAACCGCAATTGAGTTAAATTGTAAAAATTAATAGAAGTAATTTTGTATTTTAGTTTGTTAAATAATACGGTTAAATACAGTCAGACCTCGATTATACGTAATATTCGCGACAGGAAGGATTCTGGATATTATCCAGATTTTCCCGGTTAATTGATAAACAATTTTGAGTTATACTTTTAAACATTATTTATTATGATTATTTATTTAATCTTCCAGAAGTTAGTTTTAAGATTAAATTTTTGGTTAGAGAGCACTAGCTACATTGGCCATCGGCTCAATATTTATTTATATGTAATTCATTTATTCAGAGATTTTATAAAAATGTTTGAATAATGTAAGAAAAAAATTACAATTTTGGAAAATAAAAGATTAAACGATACATAAAGATTTCATTTTGCGTAGTTTCTTAAAAAAATTATGTAATGAATGTTGTTTGTTTCTTCTTTTTCAAATTCATATTTTGAGAAAGTCAGATTTGAACTTGAGCCATTTACATTTCAATGTAAATTCTTTTTTTTACCGTGTAAAGTTGTAACGCCACTTCAGTCAAATGTAGGGAGATCATAGAGGCACCAAACTTCAACTTTGATGCTCTTTAATTTGATTTTTATCATCATTCTATGATTTCCAAAAACATATATGTACATACATACAACTAAAATCCATTTCTTTCTGTTATCGGCAAAGAGTCTTTAAATTTATGGTCTTTTTATTTAAGGTTTTGACTTTTTTTTAATTTATAAAAATTATTAGTTTTAAGATTTTTTTCAATATAAATATTGTTAACTTTTTTTTATACTTTAATCATGCAATTATGAAGTAATATATGAACCATATTTGGCCCCAAGGACTTGCTTCTTGAATTTTCAAATAAATAAATAAACAACATCTAAAGAATTTGTTAGCGGTTTTTAATTTATTTCTATACCATCTGTCGAAAAAATACTCAGGAATGCTCATTTAAAAATCTTGCGAAGAGATACTTATTTCAAATTATTTTCCCAGGAACTTAACAACAGAACATCGTACTGCAATTGGGGCTTCGCAGAATACGTTTTGATACCATATTGGTTGTGAAAGAAGATAAAACGATAACGTTGAAAGTCATGCAAATTTTGGCTTATAAAAGTTGGTACGATCTAAATGTATTCCGCCTAACTTAAATTGATTTGGAAGGGGACAAAATAAAATTGGATGATTAAAATTACCCACAGCGTTTTATTTGCAATTTCGCAAGTTTTCATTAAAATACATATGTACATATCTGCAAAAATGTGCATACTCGAGTTTTACTCAAGTTATTCGATTAATCAAAGTAAGTTACTTACATCTAGGTGCACGGTAGTGTCCCAGGCCAAATTCAGTACAATGCACACAGTTTGTGTGTATATTACACTGTTTTTAGCCACCTCAATAACTTTGCTCTTCGTTGTTATAAAATTATAAAATTTTGATAAATCTTTACTCGAAATTATTTGAATTCAATTTTTCGATTAATACAGGAAACACTATTCGATCAAATACCACAATAATTATGTAGTTTAAGATTTACTTAACCTTTGCAATTAATTGATTTCCATCACCTTTAATTTCAGATTAAATACATACAACAGCATTGCACAAAAGCTATGGAATTATGGGGCTATCGAAAGATTGATAATTTTACCGATTATGCCCGTAATTTCGATCCTATTATTATGCCGCCTCCATTTACGTGAGACTCTTATGAAAAAAGGCCAGCAGTGAAAACTGCACTATTAGCACCAGCACTGGCACCCACAGCCGTTAAATTATCATCAAGCAACAGCAACAATAAACATTATCAACAACAAAATTTTAAAATCTCGCTCCCAAAAGATTTTTAGGTCTATAAGTTTTAAATTAAACTCGTTTTAATTCTAAAAAAAAAAAAAAAAAAACATTTTTGCGAATAGAAAATCGAAAAACAGTTTTAAGTTGTGATATAGTAAGATTTAAAATAAATACATATAAAAAAGAATACATTAAACTCCTTTAAGACATCTCATGTTAAAAAAACTCAAAGCAAAAGAACATTAAATTTAGCTAAAACAAATTATTAAAAAAAGGTTAACAAAAATAAACAAAAAGCTGTTTAAAAAGTTATGACAGAGAAGACAGATTTAACTGACCTGACGAATGGCGAAAAAAATATAAAATCTCTTCAAATTCACTATCACTTTGGTTTGTCTGAAAACGAATCTTTTAAGTCTGTATTTGAAAAATTTTATGGATGGAAATCGATCGGTTTCATACGGACGAACGAACGTTTTGATGAGGTATAATGAGTTTCGAACGATTTTGAGAATCGTTTTTAAGCCAATCCCAAATTATTGACTTGGCAAAAGCAGCCCAGAATATAAAATACAGCATAACAGAATTTTGAATAGAAATTTATTAAGAATAAAAAATGTTTAAAAATATATATGAATATCCAAAACGAAATTAGTGATCATATCACAAATTTTTCGGTTTCAATTCTTTTCGTTCTTAAAATCGATTTCCATCACATGCCTGAACAATATTCATGCTAAATTTCGATACTTTTTTAAAAAACAGAAGTTATTGTATGATTTCAAGGACTTTTTTTTTAACACATTTCAGAAATTCTAATTGAGGATATTTTTTTGGAATGAATTTCCGTCATCCCACGTCAAATTTGGTTGATAAACAGACCGGTTTCGGCTATGTGCCATCTTCAGTGTTCTCCCAATAATATATAATAAATTATTAAGTGTTCCAGAATGCTAATTGAATAAACTTTAATATATAGAGTTTTCGAATGGAAATTTTTCTATATCGCACATACACTTCACTTCATACTTCAAAATTAGCATTACTCCCAAATTGTGGGGTTTAGTGAATAATGTAATGAAAGTTTATTGTAATCTTGGGACTTAAATCAATCTCTCGGATATCAAACCTTAAGAGAAAAGTTGCTTCAGTGGATAATGTTCCAAGTAAATACAATTTTTAAGTGGTTAACAAATACGAACCTTTTTCTGCATAGTTTCTGGTCTAGCCTGCGCTCGAAGCTATAAATTAGTTTTTATGTTTAAAATATCACTTGTTTCCACTATTGGCGCTCACCAAACTGAATTCTTAAACGTTCAACTTCAGTTTTACTCTATTGACATTTTTCATATATTTATGTATATTTTTTCAAGTGCCAACATAGGTCAGGTCGGCTATTTCCAATGCATCTCTCGATAATAATGCTCTTAAGTATTTTATAGCATTTTTCGTAACGCAAAAAAATATTTTTTATTAAAAAAAATAATGCTAAACATAAGATTTGTTAAATTAATATTAATAATAATAAAAAAAAACTAAAATGTGCAATGGTATAATGATATTATAAAATACTCTAAAATAAAAACAGCATAAAATGTACTCTTAATTAATTTTAGCTCTTAATTTTAATAATTTTTAAACTCTAAGCTTAGTCTTAATTTTAGAATAAATTAGTTACATAAATAATTAATTATTTAAAGCAAAAAATTTTTATCAAACACCTTAGAAGGTTTGGCAACGGTTAATGTTCATTTTATTTTAAATTTGCTAAGCAATTGTTAATATAAAGAAGTCCTTTTTTATTGTATACTTTTAACTAATAGGGTTATCAAACGAATTTGTTTTGTGTATAGTTTTATGTTTTTAAAAGAAGATAATAAATTTATTGATATTATTTAATAAACATATCTTAGTTAATTTTTTTTATATAATAAACTAGCGACCCGCCCGGGCCCAAAAATGAAGAATATTACGAGTGCGATCCGCACAATAAAATTAAAAATCCCATTTTACAGATATTGCTTATTTTCAGTCCACATACGAAGCTATTCAATCAATTAACCATTAATCAATCAATCAATCGTTTAGCCGATTATTTTTTCTTTTCTTTTTTAATTTCTCTAGATTAACGTATTTTTACATACATATTTCATTGTTAATGTTTTTATGCTTCTAATATACAAAAAATGTGTGTTGAAAAATTTTGTTTACATGGGTCATTTTCTAACAGTCACTTGCCATTTTGTAGGCATTAAAGAATAGAAGGTAGCCCATGTTCAATACACATTTTTTGTATATTAGATGAAGCAAAATAAAAATATTAACAATTAAATATTTATGTAAAAATACTCCAAAAAATATCAAGTTTCGGTTTCAATAGTAGTCAATAGACTTTGGCAAATACTCAAACACATAATAAGGGGGAATATTCACTACTGTGCAAATCGTTTGTTCCGTGTCCTTTTTTAAGCAATTTTTTACAATTCAATTATTTCTTTATTTATAAATTCAAAAATCATGCCTTTGACACCAAATATGATTCACATTTTACGTAATTTGATTGCAAGTTATTAATAACATTTTCTGATTATTTTTGTAATTTAGCGATAGCAATAATATTGAAACAAATAAAATAATAACTAATAATCAAGTAAAGACAAAGGCTTTTAAAATTTCATCTGAATATCAAAATGCTGAACCATGCGAAATTGATAGTTCCAACATTTAAAAAAATAGCAATATAAAAATATATAAAATAAAATGCTTAAAATGAGATAATTTTTGTAGTTGTAATAATAAAAAAACAAATAATCAAGAGTATAATTTGAAAAAGCATTGACATCAAATAATATTTACAAATAAATCGTGTGAAAAAACAGTGTATGATATTGGAGTTTCTTTTGTTATAATTGCTAAACTATTTTTAAGGGACTTAAATAAAAACAAGTTAGAATTATATATTCGGCTATGACGAACCGTATATGCCATGAAGTAAGAAACATTTACAGCCCAGTTATGAATAAAAATTCCCTGGGAAATTTCTCCCTTTTCCGAAAAAAGGAAAAGGGAGAAATCTTCCGGGTAATTTTTTATTCTTAATTAGGCTGTTAGTGAATAATATTAGCCTGCTCATAAAATTCGTTACGCAATTTAATTCGAAACGCAGTTACAATACACTTATTATAAATGGGTGGGATAAAATGCGAAAGCAAAGAAATTACTTTGTTCGAATATGATATTTCTGTTCGAATTTAACATAAGCCTTGAACAATGAATGCATAACAAAGGTAATTTAATGCCCCTATTGTGATCCACAATTTTTTAAGCAATCTAGTCGTCGTTAATAAATTCGCATTGCCATTCTCACATTAAGTTATTTTGATAATTTGTCACCATTTTTTGGGAGAAAATTTTTTCAATACAAAATAAAACACACTTATTTCTTATCAGAAACTATAAATATAAAATATTATTTCGACTTAAAGCTAAAAAAAATACAACAAAATTTTACATAAAATTACCAGGTGGTAAAGTTGTTCTTATTGACCCATAAAATCTTTCCTGTACAGATGATGGATTTGACAGATCATCATGTGATAATGGTGTCATAGAGCTGTTATGACTTTCCGGACTGCCTAGCAAATCATTACTGGGTTGCGAGGAAGGCTTGATAGTGTGATTTATAGTATCATGATAAAATGGATTGTTATGTGGACTACTGACATTACGACCAGTTGGTTGAGGTGAAATTTGTGAAAGTGATTGTTTAATTTGAAGGTCTGTTTGGTTGTGTTTCAATAAATGTTGATAAATATTATCAAAGTTTGGTATTGGTGTAGTGGCTGACAGTGTTGACGTTGCCAAATCATTCTCCAAGTTCTTGGCATTAGGGAGATAAGCAGAATGTGTGGTACTACCGACCAGCGGTATATATTGTAAATCTAAGGGTGTGGAGGAAGGAGAGCTAGTAGCTAATTTTTCATCATCATTTTGTAAATATGTAGATTTTTTAAGTTTTTGTGAAGATTTTTGAGAATGTTTAATGTTACTACTATCTACGTTTTTTGGTTTTTTACCAAAAGCAAAGCAGCCACTGAATTTAGTTACCACCGGTGTTAGATTGTCAGCTGCTTTCGTGCTATAAATATTAATATTATAAATGTTCAATAAGTATATTGAAAATCTTAAAATAATACTTACACTGCTTTTAATGTTTCTAGTTTCGGTATATTTTTTGTGTGCGTCTTGTTACCTGAAGCCTCTAGTATTGCTAGTTCTTCCGGATGCATTTTTTTCATATGACTACGACAATTCGAACCATTGGCAAATGTACGTTCACAGAAATCACAGGAATATGGCTTTAGACCTGTGTGCAGCAGTAAATGATTTTTCAAGGCTTTGGCTCGCTTGAAAGCTTTACCGCAGTAGTCGCATTTGTGCTGCATTTCGTCAGAATGCACTAGAAAGTGCCGATTCAGAGTGGCTCTGGAATTCAATTGCAAGCCACAGATATTACACACATGTTTGTTGGGACTATGAATATCCATGTGGGTCTAAATTCCAAAATAAATAAATTTTATATGTATATTGAGGTATATTTTAAAGTTTTGTATTGAAAAATATTCTTTCTTAACTATTGAGAAACATTTTCTGTAGGAAATTTAATAGATCGTATCAACATTTTTCTAAAAAAGCTTTTAAATAATTTTATTTTAATTTTTTCATTTCCTCAACAAATTTGTTATTTCAATTTGTTCGTAAAATAAGATTTATATTTTTAAATCCGAGGTTTTACATAAACTTTTTAATTTTCAAGCAATCTTTTGTAACAGAATTTTTTTGATTATACTGGCCTGCTCTGTAAATCAAACCACATGATTTCCATAACTAATAAAAGACAAGTCAATATACTGTTGATTGCACGAATTATAATAGTCGAGGATCAACAAACTATTTGTCGACGTTACGTGAAGTCAACCCAAAAAAAATTAAATCTTGTATACTCGCTGTAGACAACCATTTACTACTCTTAATATTACTAAATTGTTGTCGACAGTGAGTAGACAGACAGAAGCTTAGTTTTATATTTACAAAATAAGGGGGATGCTAAATGTTCAATGCGACAAAACAGCGATTGCTTATTAATCCACAATTTTCTTTCCGAAATCATATGATTTGAAGTTTTGTGACTTACAGAACCAGACTACTAATTAGACTTCCACACTTCTTGACACATGCTAACTTGTAAAATGAATAGTTTTACCTTCAGCCTGGTTTTATTCTTGAATTTTTTTTTGCACACATCACATTCGAAAGGTGCTATATCGGTGTGAATAAGCATATGTTGCCTCAAATTCGAATTGGTTCTTAAACAAAGTCCACATTCTTCACAAATAAATGGTTTTTCATTTTTGTGCTTGTATCTGATATGTGTTTCCAACTGCGCATTCGAGGTATAACGATTGTCACAATCGGGACATTTTATTGCTTTTCTTACTTCTAGTGGCACATGAATTCGTACATGTCGTTCAAGATTATAAATACTTAGCAAAACTTTATCACATGCAGGACATGGCCAGTGTTTTTCGCTCCTGCTGTGATCATGTTGCTGTTGCATATGTTCGCGATAAAGCATATATTTGGAAAAACTTTTTTCACATTCTTTGCAAGAAGCTTCGGTTTTAAAGTCTTTTATAGGGCTTTTCTTTTTCTTGTTATCATTACTGGAAAAGTGTTTAAATTTTTTTCTTTTTCTTCTCTTTTTACTCCTGTCTAATTTCGATTTCGCCATATCAAGTTCACTTTTGTTTGAAGGTGATTGCAGTGACTGTTCTTGTTCACCTTCCGCGGAAGAAAATTTCTCTTCTTTTTCATTATGATGAAAGGGGTCTTCCTCATCTTCCGCTAACGAATCATTGACATTATCATCAAAAACCAGTTCTTCCCTTTCCAAATCTGCGCCTTGATCCACGTATTTATCGCAATTCAATACATTTTCCTGTTTAATTTGCTTACTTTTTTCATGAATTATCAGCTCATTGCACTTTTTATCTACTTCGATTAATGTACAGTTGCTAAACCAGTGATCTCTTTCTGATTCTGTTACATCGAATTTTAGACGCACGGAATTCAAATCTAAGCAATTCGTTGAGATCTGTTCTTCAGCCAAATGTGAAAACATAAACTGAACGCGTTCTACACGTTCGTTAAAATTGATCATGGAAGAAACCAGAGATAAACATTTTGTACATAGCATTTTCGGCAAAGAATCTTCCATAGATGTCTGAGAGAATCAAATAGTTAATTATTGCCGATCTTTTTTATACCACCTAATTCCTACCTGTACGCAAAAATACTTTGCTAATGCCTCTTGTATATTTGCTTTTTTGTTTGCATTATCTAAATGATCATCATTTTGATATAAAAAATTTATATTATGCTGTTTATCCTCCTTAGCGCACAAACGACACCAGTTGATCCAATGGTTAGATAAGGTACCTTCTGCAGTGGAATTACGAAAAAAATCCTGCATTTTAGTGAAGCTTCTAAGCACTGTTTGTACCAAATTTATTAGTCATAAACTTTAGCTGTTTGCAAGCTCTTTACATTTTGTTGAATGATTTATCAAGAACTATTATTTTATGTACAAAACTGTTGATATTTCTTAATAATCGTGCGATTTTTCAATATAAACTCAATTTTTCTTCAACAAAACGTCACTTGTTTATTGACATATGTATGTACTTAGAACACATGGCGATTTATTTTACAGGTGGTGTTAACATTGAACAAACACCGTCTTGTTCGCACAAAGTGTCAAAACATGAAAACACGATTCATTTAAAATGTATTTTAAGCAACTTATATCATAATCCATAATAATTATTTCCTTAGTGCAGCATATTATTGCAGATAGTTAAAAAATCATGTGAAAACTCCAGAAAAATAATCCCTAATTATACACAAACTAAGGCACAGTCATAACATAGTTTGCGCACTAAGGCGAAATAGTCACCTGCGTTTTTAAAACTACATGTAAAATGAATTCGCCTTGGTAGAAAGCAGAAAATGTTTTATTTTTCGTTGTTCCCCTGAACTGCCAAATCTTGTCATCTCGGGTCTCCTTTGTGACCATTGTATAAGCTAGACCAGAGATAAAAGAATTATGTTTTAAGGTTTTTTTCTATCAGATTATAAATGAAAAGAGATGGATGGTAATATTATGTATCATGTAATACCAGATTATCTTGTGACAGATGGAATAACAAGTAAAATTACAACCACATGCGGACCTGTGTCATCTCTGGTCACTTTCAGGTATATGATTGTTGGTGTAGTCACGCCCAACGGGCCTTAGTCATTCTGCCACATTAATCCTGACAAGGTGGCAGCTCCCATATACATACTTATACAGGCTTACTGCGAAAAAAATTAATTAAAGAAATATAAAAAGACCAATAGATTTTTAAAGTAAACAATCATTTATGTTTTGCAATTAAAAATTGATAACAATGGAAGGTAATAATTCAACAAACGAAAACAGTCAGAGTTATGACAAACATCCAGAGTGGTTGAAATGGTGTCGCTTGTGTGCAAAACGGGACTTGGATGAACAAGAAAACTCAATTTTTGCTAAAAATGATGGTGGGAGATTGGACTCTGACTTGGCTACTTCAATTGGAAAATATTTTTGGGTTAATGTAAGATAACATTAATTTTGTAAACGCTCTAAAATAACTTCCATTTTGCCTTCCGTAGATAAAAGCAGATGATGCTATATCGCAAAGTTTGTGCTTTGAATGTAAGCAGCTTGTGCAAGAATTGGTTAGATTCACAGATCATGTCAGTAAGGTACAAACTTTGTTTTGTTTATTACAAAATATTAAACCCACAACCGTGGAGCAAACGGACACATTGCGTACACAATGTGGTCTAATTGATGAGGGATGGGAACATATAATAAAAACGGAATCGCGAAAAATGATAGATCCGTCAAAGACTTTTTTAACTGATCAACAAACACAGACGGATTTGATAACTATTTCGGAGTGTGAAAACGAACAAGAAAATGACATTCAAACATCCATAGAAACAGAAGAAATAATAAATATCATAGAAAAACCCGATATTAATGACGACGTAGAAAGCCAAACTGAAACGGGGGGTGAAAACATGTACGAGTATTTGCATGGCGAAAACGAAATGGAATTTATTGAAAATGATTATATAGTGCCTTCGATTAATCAGGGCAAGGAAGACAATAAACATATAGCCAATGAAGGGGATGATGAACAAAAACATGGAGAAATTTTTGAAATTATCTCAAAGGAGGAAGATTTAGGAGTAGAATATGAAGAATGTACTGAATCTGTAGAACAGGATGTTGAAGAAATTGAAATGCTTGAAGAGGATGAGGAAGATTATATAGATACAAGCGAAAGCCACCATGAAACGAAAATTGAGGCATTAGGGTTACAAAAAAGTAAAAGGGGGCGACCTTTTGGTACAAAGAATTCTCAAACCGATGCTTCAGATTATCGTTTTGTGTGCAAGGAGTGTAAACGTACGTATAAAAATCCCAACATCTTTCGCAGACACATGCTTTCATTGCACGATGTTTCTGTTGACGATTTACCCGAGTTTAAATCTATATCTAACACATGTGAAGTTTGCAATAAGCAATTTCTAACACCAAGTAGTTTAAAAATGCATATGAGACATCACTTGCCCGATGAGGAGAAATACAATGTGCCCTGCCCATATTGTGATCGGAAATTTTCGCAAATAGGAGCCATGCGACAACATGTAAATGGCATTCATCACCAGATGAAACCTTTCATATGTGACCAATGTGGGCGCGCTTGTAAAACGCTGGCAGCTCTAAACGAACATCAGCTGGTCCACACCAACGAGTGCCCGTTTGAATGTGAAGTTTGTCATAAAAGTTTTAAAAATAAACCTAGACTTAAGTCCCATATGGATATACATAACAAATCGGTATATACATGTTCAGATTGTGGCTTAGAGTTGAATACGAAAAGAACATTACTGCAACATCGGTTGGTTCATAGTGATGTCAAACGTTTTAAATGTGAGTTTTGTGATGCTGCCTTTAAAAGATCGAAAGCTTTGAAAAATCATTTGATTTTGCATTCGGGTTTGAGACCTTACAAATGCAATTTCTGCAATAAATCGTTTTCAAACGGTTCAAATTGTAGGGCTCACAAGAAACGAGCTCACCCTAAAGAATTGGCAGAAGAGGAAGCTAATGGCATAGAACCGGAACGGGTACCTATACCTAAATTAGAAGAATTAAAATCAGCGTAAGTTGAATATTATATTTTAATTTCCACAGATATTAAAAAACTTATTTTAAAACTTTCAGCAAGGGTGTTTTAGTGCAGCCGCGTAAAATTAAACGTCATGCAAGAGGTTTGCCCCATCGGTTGCGTAAACTTTTGCAGCCATCTGATAAATTCAAAGAAGACAATTTAAATTATTATGAAGATAGTGCAGAAAATTACGAATCGTTATCAGATTTCCACTATGAAATTTGCAAATCAGAAATCGATGAAACAGAATCATTGGTAGACAATACCAACGAGGAATGTGAAGAAACTGTTATATACGAAATCATTGATGAAATTTAATTTTAAACGGTCTTCTTAATGATATTTTATTTGAGTCTATATACTGGTATATAATTTTAGCTACAATCTGCTTTTAATATTTTTAGTTTCTTTTATATATATATATGTATCAGTAATATTACTTTGCTGTTTGAGTAAAAACAAAAACATGTAAAACTTTAAACTTTTTTAAATTTCTTACAGCAAATAGCTCAAAATATATAAACAGCAAACCAAAAAACATCTAGACACATAAAAAGAAATAAAAAGAAAATATTAAATACCCCAAGATTACTATAATTGCATAATATTAAATTAAAAAAAAATATGAATAAGCCTTTGTTTAAAATAGTTTTTTTTAATAAATAATAAATTCTTAATTTATCTTTTTATTATGATTATTTATTGCTTTTATGCCATATCGTGGGCGCATAGTGCTTTGTACATACATATATTTTTTGTTTTGCAACATGTTTAAATCATATATTTTCTCTTGAATTTATCTATTTTATCTAAAATAGAAACAGTCAGTTGATTTATATTTTCCTGTTGATGCTGAGAAAAATCGTAATTATCCACGCTTCTTCGGGAAACATAATGGTTGGGCAAATTTACCTAAAAATAAATAATTCATCAAACAAAATTTTCTCTAAAAGTTTAAAGACAAAACTCACTTTATGCCTGGCAATCGATTTTAAAATTAACCACAGTACATAAAAACTAAACCATACAGTGAAATATAAGGGTATATACCACAGTTTACGGCCAATATAGAAATAACTGTATTTCTTAACACGCGGCTCTGGTGGTGGTTCCGGTAGAGGAGCTTCTGTGGTGGTGGGTGGCGGCGGATGTTCAATATGTGGATGATCATGATGATCGTCATAAATAATTTCTGGATAATGATGATATATAGGATAGGATGGATATGAGGGTAAGGAATGATGATCGTGATCGTGATCATGATCAAATATAATATCAGGCTGATGATGAAAATCGTGATCATGCTCGAATTCTATATCGGGTTTTCCAGGATGATGATCATAATGTGAATGATCTTGAGCTAATTGTGGATGATCCTTTAGCCAACCCGGTGGTGGTGTGGGATATTCTTTTTCTGTATCATAGGAATTGTCATCAGGTGTTTTATCTGAAATATGAAGAGTTTAAACACAAATAAATTTATTTCAAATAAGTTTCAAATGCTAACCATCTTGAGATTGCATGGAACCAGCCATATCTCCAGCCACATTGCCTATTATATCACCATTGTTTTCGCCATTTCCCTGATCCATAGCACTAGCTGGTAATACACCCACTGAATCATCCCCAGCAGCGTTATCTACATCGCTGTCATCACCACCAACATCATTATGTTTACCATCTTCCATTATACTTCCTGGACTATCTCCCTCATCTGCTGGTGGTACATAGCCCGCGCTCACAGGACCATTATATTGATACGGATTGCTATTACTAGTAGCCGTATTTAAGTTATGCTGGGAATCTTTTAGTGAACCGGAAGCTGGCCAAGAATATGAATTTACTGTGCCGAAAGGCAAACCCTCTTGAGTATCTTGCGATTGCGTTGGATAGTTGACATTATTCGGTGGGAATGCATATAAATTGCTGGGTGTCACATACGAATTTACCACATTAGAAGCAGAAGGTGTCTTTCCTGCCGGTCTGTAGGACGGAGCATGATTGCGATGATCGTGAGAATGATCATGAGTATTGCCATTGTTTGTTTTAAATGCATGCGAAGCTACACCTTCACTAGGGGAAAAGCGATCTACAAATGTACCTGAACAGTTTATAACGAAAAGAGGGATGGATGGTTATTAAATTTAAAACAAGAATTAGTTTTTAATGATTTATCTTTGATAAAATTGATAATGCATAAGTCGTTTATGTGGTATAATTTAATTTTTAATATTTTCAAGTATTTAGTAAATATTCGAGATAAACTCCGATCGATATCTAATTTCAAAAAGACTTTAAGAAGACATTTTAATAAGTACGATATTATATTTATTATAACAAATCGTTGCACATACATATGTATGTACATAATTAATTGACTACGGTTTGCTATTATAATTGAAATTTTGGATAATATGTTTTTGGCGTGACGCTCAAAGTATACTTACTTCAATAAACAATATTTCCAAGTGCTTTAGTAAGTCATTTGTTTTTTCGCATTAAGAGATTTTTTATTAACAAATAATTGTAATAATTCTGTACATATGTATTTATTTTAGAGCTTTAACATTAAAAAAGCTTAACTAATTATCTATGTACGATTTGTATGTATCTTTGTATTCATTATTGCATTAGTAAAAAATTAAAAGAAATTTTGGTCTAATCAAATCAAAACGACAAACACTGTGTTTCCTTCTCCTGCCACTCGCATGTTAACCTCTTCTACAATAATTCACTAAAGTTATTCACGCATATTTCCAATTTCCCTTCTCTCTATACATATACCACACTCACATGCATACATACGCATACACTATGTATGCATAAACGCTTTTTAGAACAATTTGCTGTCATAAAATTTTAATGTACTAAATTCAGTTTAAGCGCAATTTTCTCACGGTTCGGATGTTTACTAGAAGTTTCAGAGTAAATAAAAATTTTTCCCACTGAAATAATGCAGAAAATTATTTAATTTTTAATTAAATATATTATTAACGTGTTTCTTAGTGTGTGTGTGTGTGTGTGTGTAAATATTTCCCAAAATATTCAACTGAATTTTTTAAAAACAAATGTGCCAATTTGTTAAAATTGATTAAAGTTGTTGCGCTGGTCGCTGTTTCTTTTTTGTGGGGTCGTTGGTTCTGTTTATACAAATTATGAAAGTGTTAAGTGGTTTGCAGACAAACAAATAAACATGTCAACGTTCTAAGCGTGCGCCAGTAGTCGTACTTTTTCATTTACAAGAACATACGCTTGACGGATTCCATGTGCTTCGGCCTTTAAAACGATTGTTGTGCTTATTTGATCGTCTCCCGGACACTTTAGTGAAATGTGTGCAATATAAATGGTTAAATTGGATAGAAAGAGCTTCCATGGACAAAGCCCACTGTATGCAAATGGCGTTGCCGTCTTAGGATTTTCCTATCGAATTCCATGATTTTTTTTTTACGTTTAATAGAGTTTTTGCAGGTATGAGAACATTTTTTTAAAAAACAAATTTAAAATTAAAATACTTCCTAAATAATCACAAAATGTAAAGAGAAAAAACACACTTGCACAATTCACCAACTCTTTTAGGAGTTGCAAGTTGTTGAGAAATATTTTTATATAGAAATTGCCAACAACATTCGCACAACTTATGACTCCTGCAATATTTTGTGGATTGAGAAAATGTATGCATGTATGTGGTCCATTTTCGAGTCTTTTATACGAAAAACCAGAAAAGAACCCAAAAAGTAATTCCGATTGGGTTTGATTCCATTTTGTGTCATAAAGAAAGTCGAATCAAAAAACATATTTCACATTTAGAAAACTAGTTCTCTGTCGCACAATTTTAAAATAACAGGCTAGAAAGTCGAGGCCAACGGATTCGTAATATAAAATTCAACCTTAATAAAATTTTGCACGCAATCATTTTACATTAAAGTTCGGTCATAAAGAAGTCCGCGGGACCAAGAAATTTTGTTGACAATAGACGAACTTTGTTATGAGCGGAGTAGATATATTTTACTTCTAGAAATAAAAATATTTATAATGCATATTTATTTTTATTATTTCTCGATATCTTTCTAAATCATGTTGCATAAAAAAAGTAACTTTTTTCCAATCGCTTCAACAAATAAAGATACAAGTTTTTTTGGTGTTTGAAAAATCACGGAAACAAACTAGAGATTTTATTTTATTCGTTATAAGCGTATAATGTATGGGTTTTTGATCACTTAAAAAGAGTTCCTTCGAAGCAAAAACTCGCTATAGTCGAAGTTTTCTATTACCGAATATATTTGTATGAAATATTAAGACGCTTTTGCTGGGACCGCAGAGCCTGTTCGTTATAAATGATTCTTTACAAGCGATGTGCCTTACAATCGAACTCCACTGTATTTAATGGTTTGTTTATCAGTTCCATTGGTAACATTTTTACAGGATTCAACTATGTACAGCTGTGTTCAAAATAATAGGACTGGGTCTACCTCACATTTTGCTATGCTCAATTTGTGACTTAAAACTTTGATATCATGTGATATTACGAATTGATCTATTCGAAGTGTGAAAAGTAAAACACAAAACACAAAACAAATGATCATGATGACTCTAACGTTTAAATCAGACATTGATAAATCATTAACAAAAAAAGTAGGAGGGTCATATTTTTTTTCAATAACCGTGTTTATGCCTTAAAATCGTTTGAGAAATTAAAGAGAAAGTATGATTTAGTGATGCGAGGACTGTTTCATTTAGAGATGGGATTGTGAGTAACTTTTCACTCACGACCATGCCAGCTCACGATAAAAACAGTTATTCATGCATGCTCATTCACGACCTTATATTTTTGGATCACTTTCATGTAAGCTCACGTGAATGGGAAAAGAAGTTAGTCATAATCACGAAATCCTAACAAAAAAATAAACAATTATAAAATATAAAAAAAAATTAAAAAATCAAATAAAAAAAATTAAAAAATCAAATGAGAAAAATTACGATAAAGCAAAAATATTACGAAACAATCACGCTAAAAATCTACTCATGCACGCTCAATTATTGTGTACTCAGGTTCACTCACGCTCACGTGATTGAAACAAAAAACTAATCACGATCGTGCGAGATAACGCATGATTCACGCTAATTACGTTAGCGGTGCCCATCTCTACTTTGAATTGAGCTTTTTCCCAGTATATTGCAATATTTCGATAGTGGGATGAGGAGAGCATAGTGCCGTAGAAACGCCAACCTGAATTATAAATCTTCGAAATAAAGGAAGGATTTGTAAGAAAATTGTAGGAATATTTTCAAATCAACATTAACGTCAAAAAGTTCGACGAGAATCGTGGCCGAATATAATGACCATTGTGTAGAGCGATACAGCAAAAGCATTAAGTCATCCCGAAGTTATCTTCACGTATTTCACAAAATCAAAAAAAAAAAAAAATAAATAAAAAAATAGATAAGACCGCTTTTCCTAAAAACTCTAGACTTGGCGAGTCAAGCCTGACGAGTGTGAACCGGGTCTAAGATCCTGAACTTGTGCTCCGGAAGTAGTGTAAATTCGGATCCAATAATTTTGTTGTATATAATATTGAAACTTTCGACTCAATATCCCAAAGAAATTTTTTTGGAGGTACGTGAAGATAACTTCGGTACGACGATCGTCAAAAAGTGGCGCTTCGTAAAATGTCCCGAATAGTACCTTATTTATTTGAACAAAAACCAGCTAACATTCAATATAAACAATTTGACGTGATTTTCACAATTTGATTTTAATTTCCCATTATTAGATGCTTCTTTAATTATAAAGTGTTGCAAATTCAATTTATAATTAGAAATAATCTTTTTAAATTCATTACAACTGTCTTGGCAGAAGCCACCATCATATAAATTTATGTTTTGTTCACCATTGTGACTGACTATCATCACTTAAGGGTGAAATATCAAAAAATGGGGAAAAAATAATAATAATTCAGTTATTCAGCGACTGCTTACCTTTGCCGCGTAACTTATCAATTTCTGCTTGGCTTGGTGGCTTTTGTTGATACTTGGCCTGCGGATAGATAATTTTGCCAACGTTTGATGCTGCTGCCAATTTTGGTGCTGCTAACGATGATGATGATAATGATGATGTTGCGGGCTTGCGATAAACCGGACGTGGTGCATTTTTGATTAATGGCGTGATAACTTGACCAAAGGGATAACTAGTATGATAATCGACAGCACGACCAGTAGCATAATTTTGCTGTTGCTCGTTTTCGACTTTCCTATTATCATTTAGTTGTTGTTGTTGTTTTTGTTGTTTTTGCTGTTGTTGCTGGTGTTGCATATTTATGGCATTTTGTGTCACCACTTGTGCATTGTATTTAATAATGCTTTTCATGTTTGGCTGTGTATCGTCGTAAATGCCAGCTTCATTAGATGTTGCTGCCAATGGCGTTGGTTCTTGTGTTGGTGCTGGCGTTACAAATAGAGTTGGCTCCTGATGTTTTTCGCCTGCTGGTGCAGCTGTGTATGTTGGCTGATTTGATTGTGGCAAAGGATAATATGGTTGACCAACAACACTGGTAGCTGCTGTCTTTGTCGGTGAGGGAATAGTTTCAGGTGTTGTAGAGATTACATTTTCGCTTGAATTAAAACTATAAAGAGAAACAAGATTAGGAATAAAGGGGCTTAAGTACTATTTGCAAGAAAAAAAAACCTATTTAACAAATTAATGGTGCTTAGTGTTGGGTGCAAGTGGAGGAATAAACTACTTTTATATTCGCATATATTTTTAGTTAGAATAAAAAATATACTGTCACATAAAATGCAAAAGGGCCTGATATAATATTTAATAATTTTACAGCAGATTTAAAGAGTTTGATAAAATCTAAACTATTGTGATTATAAAAACACTTTTTAGGACAGTATTATCGATTTAGAAACTATCTTGAAAAAAATCGTTTGCATAATTACTATTGCGTGCATTTGATGAAGTTCTTTAACTCTACTGTATAATTATGTTAGGCCCTTTTCCATTTCATTCAGCAATATGTATGTACAGTGGCTCACAGATTATTTTATGCAGGGCATTTTTTTCTTTTAAAGCTCAATAAAAAGAAAACCAAACAACCAATTGATGATTCGTGGTCGATCTTAGAAAACAATAAAAGGAAACACAAAATTAATTTTAAACAAAAGCGATTTAAAGATGCGCTGTTAACGGAATGGGCTAAATGTTACACAAAAACTGCTTCTTGCCAAACTTGCTTCTATGCCAAATCGCCTCAAATCTATTCTATCTATAGACAATAACAACTATTACAGCAAATATTAAATAATGTAATTAAAAGTTTTAATTTCGAGCTTTTCAAAACTATACGTGCCTGCATAAAATAAGCTGTGAGATAGAAAAAGAGGATTGTTTTTTTTTTGGTTTTAATATATTGAAATGTATATTTTTACAATAAACGATATTTGTTTGTTAGACAATAATGTATTTTCTTTTAAATGACATGTTAGTTTTCTTTTTACAGCTGCGAGCCACTGTATGCATGAATTTAAATTTATATTAAGCATTTTTTTTAAAGAGACAGTAAATAAAATGAAAAATATTGATCAACAGCCAAAGCAAATTATATTTAATCAATTTTTTTTGTGAACAAAATTTTGCAACTCAGACGAGATCACATCGCCTGCTGCTAATCAGCAGCCAAAGGAAATCTACAGGAAATTTTGTCTTCTTTACAGAGACTTAAAAGTATTTTAATATTTATTAAAAACTTTTGTACCTAAAACAAGTGAAAATACTTGCAGTGTGCTTCTTCCACCAATCCTCAAAATTTTTCCAAATATATAAAACTTAAACATGCAGTTTTTGTTTAAAATTATAAATTTCTGTAAAATTAATTTTACTATAAAATTTTTATAGTCGGTTCTTTTTTTTATTTCGAAATTTCTTATTATATATATATATTTTTTAAAGTTTACTCGTTACGTCGCATTTGTGAACAGGTTGTCAAAATTTTTTAGAAAAACTATTAACACTTTACATTTTATAAAAAAACCAACAAAAAAGAATGTTAGAATTCAATAGTAAATTTTTTTGCCGACTCGAGAACACAAAAACACTTTTTTAATATACGATTTTGGAACATTGCTAGATGTAGGGTACACGTCCAAAATGTAAGAACATTTTCATTACAAGCATTTTTGAGTAATTTTTTTAACATATAGAAAAAATTAATCTTTTTTAACAAACTTTTAAAAAAAATCACAAAGAATGAAAGTAGTTTTCTGAAAAAAATAACCGTTTAGATTAATTTAAAGAATTTAGACATCTTTTACGATTTAATCGACTAATATCATTAAACAGTTTTCTCATGCTTATTTAGAAGTCGCTCACAAATTTGTACGTATTTAGAAACAACAAATTTGTTCACTATTAAAAAATTTTTAAGCAAAAAACTGAAAAAGGTCAAGTTATTTGAAAGATTTTGAGATCGACAACAACAGTTTTCTAAACAAAAACTTTGTTATTGACCAAAAAAATCTTTATAAAAAAATTTCCTTATCGATCACAACGATAATTTTTTTTATGCCGACATATTTTTTTTTAACAAAATGGTATTTCCCAAAAAAAATCTTAAACAAAGTTTTCTGATCGACAACGATAATTTTCTTAACAAAAATTTTGTTATACGAAAACAAAAATTTTCTCAACAAACATTTTTTTATCGACAACAACAGTTTTCTAAGCAAAAATTTTCTTACTGACGAAAACAAAAATTCTTAACAAAACAATTTTTTATCAATCACAATAAAATTTTTTTGCCGACATAATTTTTTTAACAAAAATGTTTTTCACAAAAATTTCCTAAAAAAATATGATCGACAACTATAATTTTCTTAGCAAAAATTTTGTTTTACGACAACAATAATTTTCTCAACAAAAATGTTGTTTTCGATCACAACTATAAAAATTTTTTTGTCGTCATAATTTTTTTTTTAACAAACATATTTTTCAAAAAAATTTTATTATCAAGAACAATTTTCTTAAACAAAATTTTGCGATCGACAACAATAATTTTGTTACCAAAAAGAACAACTTTGTGATCGACCGCAATTTTTTAGCAAAAATTTTGCTTACGACAATAACAATTTTGTGCCATCGATAACAAAAATTTTCTCAACAAAAAATAGTTGCTATTGACATGATATTTTTAGCAAGCATGTTTCTCTATCGAAAATTTTGTGATAGACAACAAAAATTTTCTTGAATAAATTTTACTGTCGGACTATCCTTGTATCTTCTGAGTCGAAGTAATTCCAGTGAGCGATATTTGGCGTCAAACCCGAATTCTATATAATTGAATTTTTCTATATATTTTTTTCTTTTCATAGTTTTACTTATAATTATAAGTAGTTATACTTATAATTATAAGTAGTTTAGTTTTTTCCCTTTCAAATTTACCTCTTTGGAAATATTAAATCGAAATTGACTGCTTTATATATTTTAGGACCTGCTCCATCCACACTTCCATTTCCACCAGTAGAAATTTGTGTGTATGCCCCTGTGTGACGACAGCATTGCATCAAAATTACATATATCAGCGCTACAAAGACGCCTTTGTTATAAATCATATTTAAAGCATAAAAACGAGAAAACATTTTTTTTAATTGACTTAAATCTTTGTGCAACGCAATAGTTAAAATATACACGTTTGTTGCTTCAATTTCTTTTTTGCTTGATTTAGTGAATTTATTTTTATTTATTTCTTCTCTTATTTGCGTTATAAAACTATTTCTCAAATGCACTTCCGTTTCCTTTTGTATGCTCTACATTTCCGTTATAATAACAATTTTGCACAAAAATAAATACTCTTTTTTTTTGGTATTATTATTTTTTTTTTCGTCTATAAAACACGTTCACACAACACTCGAGGTTATTTACAACTGGAATATGAACTTCAAACTGAAATCATTGTATTGAAAAGTTTTTATTTTTATTCTCGCATGTGAAAAAAAATAAGAAGTGTGATCATCACTGGATGCTGCTGCTGTTAAGCACTTGGAAGAGTTGTGGTAGTTGGATGTTAGTAGGAAAATGCAGTGAGTGAGTGGTCTGATTTTGCTGTAAACTTAGTTAAACTGTTTGCTAGTAGTGGTAGAGTAAATACATATGTATGCATTTATATTCTTCGTTTTACCTTAAATAATGTATGTATGTACTAATAAAGTTACTATCTGTTTATTTATCGTTGCTTATACTTTTGTAAACATTTTCTTAGTCAAACAACAACTTTGTTTAAAAGAGCAGTTCATATTGACTCCCATGAAATTATTATTAACAGCAGTATTTCTTTTTTCGTTGGAACTTGTAGTATAAGTACTCATGCATACGTACGAGTATGTGTCTATGTGTGCGTATCTCTAAGCAAGGTTTTTCAAATTGAAATACTTTCTTCATTCATTTCTAGAATTCTTGGAGCACGTGCTAATAGGTTGGTAGCGTTTTTAATGCTCTACTGCCACTATTGTTGTTATTGTAACATGTAAATGAATGTTGTTCAAAGTTGTAAGTTGTCTCAATACGGTTTACAAAGGGACTTATCTTCAGTATCTCTGGGGATGTAATAGATTCAGAAGTAGTTAAATAAATATTTTAATGTATATTTTCAATTATAAAATTTTTTCCCAAAAAATTAGCCATCAATAAAAAATTTTTTTCAAGAAAAATTAATTATGGATAAAAAATATCTCATAAGAAAATTTTTAGCTCAGAATTTTATTAGGCCAAATTATCTTACAGATACAAAAATTTCCCGCAACAGAAGTGTAGCTAGAAAAAATTACTTTCTTAGCAAGAATTTTGTTATCTCTAATATAAATTTTTTTAACAATAATTTTACTATTTACAAAATTTTTTTTTATCGACGGAAACTTTGTAACCAAAAAAAAAAAGGAAAAAATTATTAACGAAACATTTTTTATCGACAGCGAAAATTCAATTTGTTCGACTCCTGCTCAATGTAGGGCATATGCCCAAAATGTAAGGTAATTTACAATATACCTACATATTCTTTAGTCATCGTTTCTCAGGAGATGTGCCTTATCAAAAAAAAAAAAAAAAACAAAAAATACTAAAAAGAATGAAGGTTCTTTTTTATTATAAGATGATTTATTAAATAAATCAAATTTTGTATTGCTGAACCTTCAATTGTTTTAATTAGTTAGTTCTTTTTTATATTACATTCATTAGATCAATTTCAAAATTCTTGCTTCAGACATTTTTTACGAGTGAACCGATTGGATAACATTTTGTTTTCAGGATTACTTAGAAATAAGTAGTGCCTGAGCGAATGCACGTTTTCAGACCGAACATGAACCTTTAATAAAAACAAAATTAACACAAACAAGTAAATTTTATATTGACAACATTGTGCTTTTAGTACCTTCATATTTTACGAGGTTGGATTTGGGCTTACCGTTGATGATATACAAACATGTACAAACAATTTATACGAAGTTCCGAGCTCGGCAAAAATTTCAGCGGATGGCGAACATCAAACGAACATTGCTTACAACATTCGTTCGGACACAAGAAATAAGTCAGAAATTTAAAAAAAGTTTAGATCAATTTAAAATAAGTTATTTGTGAAAAATCGAAAAAGACAAGCTATCGACAACTTTTTCTTAGCAAACATTTTGCTGTCGACAACAAACATTTTCTTAACAAAATTTTAGTTGTCGACAACAAACATTTTCTTAACAAAATTTTAGTTGTCGACAACAAACATTTTCTTAACAAAATTTTAGTTGTCGACAACAAACATTTTCTTAACAAAATTTTAGTTGTCGACAACAAACATTTTCTTAACAAAATTTTAGTTGTCGACAACAAACATTTTCTTAACAAAATTTTAGTTGTCGACAACAAACATTTTCTTAACAAAATTTTAGTTGTCGACAACAAACATTTTCTTAACAAAATTTTAGTTGTCGACAACAGACATTTTCTTAACAAAATTTTAGTTGTCGACAACAAACATTTTCTAAACAAAATTTTAGTTGTGGACAACAAACATTTTCTTAACAAAATTTTAGTTGTCGACAACAAACATTTTCTTAACAAAATTTTAGTTGTCGACAACAAACATTTTCTTAACAAAATTTTAGTTGTCGACAACAAACATTTTCTTAACAAAATTTTAGTTGTCGACAACAAACATTTTCTAAACAAAATTTTAGTTGTGGACAACAAACATTTTCTTAACAAAATTTTAGTTGTCGACAACAAACATTTTCTTAACAAAATTTTAGTTGTCGACAACAAACATTTTCTTAACAAAACTAACATATTCTTATACGAATTTTGTTATCGATAAAAATTATCTTAACAAACATTTTGTAAAGAAAATTTCAGTTATCAATTACAAAATTTTTGTTTAAAAAGATTCCTTATAAATAAAAAAAAATTTAACAGCAGTTTTACGAGTTAAGAACATTATTTGTTAAGGATAAAAGTTTTGTTAGTAAAAATCTTTTTAACGAAAATATTTCTTAAAAATTTTCTAAACTAAATTTTTTTTGTAATAAATAATAAATAAAAGGAGCTTTGTTATCAATAGCAACGATTTTCCAAAAAAAAAATCCTAGCATACATTATTTTAACAAAAACTTTGTTATCGATTACAAAAATTTAGTGATCGACAAAGAAAATTTGTTACCGACATAAAAAGATTTGTAAAAAGATTTCTTAAAAATAAAAAATTGTTTGAATACAATTTTGTAAGTTAATAAAATTTTTTATTATCGATAAAAATTTTCTTAGTAAAATATTTCTTAAAAATTTTATAAGCAAAATATCGTAATAAAAATTTTGTTATCGATAGCAAAGATATTCAAAAAACAATTTCTTAGCACACATTCTTTTGACAAAAGCTTTGGTAACGATAACAAAAATTTTGTCATCGATAACCATAATTTATTATCTACAATAGAAATTTTCTTAACGATAAAACAAAAATGTTGTTAACAAAAGTTTTATTATCGGCAATAAAAAGATTCTTAATGAAAATTTTGCTACGAAAATATAAAATTATTTAAACCATAAAATTTATAGATAAAAATAGTTATTACGAAAATATTTTTGTAATGGCATTAAAAACTTTGCTGTCGACAACAACAACTTCTGAACGACAAAAGAAAATTTCTGGATAAACCCTTTTTTATAGACAACAAAAATTAAAAGAATTTTGTTATCGACAATAACATTTTTGCTATCGACAATAAACATTTTCATAACAAAAGTTTTTTTTATAAACAACGAATATTTTTTTTTTAAATAATTCTGTTATCGGCAACTAAAATTGTTTTCGATCATAAACATTTGGCTATCGGCAACAAAGATTCTCTTAACAAAAAAAATCTGTTCGACAAAAAAATGTTATTTTAAAAAAGTTTTTTGCATGGAGAAGTATTTTCTTAACTAAACAAAAATATCGACAACAATTGTTATCTTTACAAAAAATGTAACATGGGAATAGCTTAATCTTATTTTTTTGCGTCAGGGCGACTTTACTCTTCCCTTTCGTTTAAAAGTTCCTTACCGTTCCTTAAGGAGTTCTAGCAAGTATTAATTCTACAAGCTTTCATTTTATGCTAACCATTTATCATTATTAATATTTTTCTGTTTCTGTTTACGTTTGTTATTTAATTTACCTGTTTATTAACTTGTTCTTGTTTTGCATGCGTTTTCCCTTAACATACTCACTCCTCCTTTTCTTTTCAAAGCCAAGTTTTTCTTTTATATTAAATCATGTTTTCCGAGTTTTCCTGTTGAGGTTACAAGCAGAAAGTATGAAAGTTTAAAAATTTTTGACAAGTGGAGTAGAGAGTTTGTTTGTTTGTTTGATTGAAAAAAAAGAAATTCATATGAATTCCCAAAAAACTCAACTCAACTCAACAGAAAAATATGGAGAAAGCAGAACTGGAAAAACAGATTTTAGCATATAACAGAGAAAAATTTCAAACCACAACATGTCTGTGCCACATACCACAAGCCACTTAATTAACAAGTATTGCTGTGTGGGCAAGTTGAGTTTGGATGGATGTCCCTTTGGCAGTGGCAGAGTTTTATAAACATGTTCATTCACTCTCTTCTTCTTTTGCTTGCGATATATATTAATTGACTGCAGAAGGGGCGGATGAAAATTGGTGAAGGAAACAATATTTACCCAAAGTCAAGAAACAATGTCCAAGTTTTTTCGTGTGCTGTTTTATTTATACTTCAGTCTATGTATTTGGAATTTTTGTTTTTTAGTTATTCTACATATTTATTTGCATACATATAATGAATGAATGAATTTGTGTTGCTAATTTTAAAGTTATGAAAAATAAATGAAACCAGAAAGAAAAAAAATGTTTTAAACATTTTTTTGTTTAGGACTACACCACATACACACATACACACATACATGCACATTAGACAGTCTCGCCTTACAGGCAAAAAAAAAGATTGTCGTATGCCACCGAATTTAAAGTAATGTTGCAAGGCAGTTTAAAAAAAAATTTTTTTGCCAAACGTAGGGGTCGCGAAATTAATATTTCTTTACATCTTCGGCATTTACAGTCGGATTTTAAAGTGTGATATGTTGATGTTTTTGTCTTGAGAAGACAAATGTTTTGCTTTAATAGTCATTGACCTCAAATATTTTGAATTTTTTAGTCGCACTTTTTCCCAATATAAATATTTTACTTATTCAGTAACACATTAACAATTTTGTTAAAAACAAATTATAATATTTTGTTTTAGTATTTACCCAACCCAACCCAAATGTAGAACCCTAATATGAAAAAATTGAAGCTCGCAAAAAATCATTAAAATTTTTATAACAAAGTACATATTTCGATAATTACAGCAGAACTACAGTCGAACTTCCAAAACTCGAACTTCTATAACTCGAATTTTCTCTAACTCGATCCAATTCGATTGGCAGTAACGTCAAGAGAGAAAATAATTTGCAGTTCTCCTCCCGTTACTTGAACTTGCATAACTCGAACTTGTCCATAATTCGAACGAAATTACATGCGTATGAATTCTATAACTCGAAATGATTTGATTACTTATCAGGTGGTTTTTTGCCTACACAATATTGAAGTGCGTTATTTTGATTAATTTTCTTTTTTATTCTTGGGTCCCATCATAAGTGGAACGGCGAGTGATGGCGACTGTTCGGCAGAAGAGACTTTTCAATAGCCTTCCAGAAATGATGTAGAAAATTTTTATCGAACATTGAATTTATATTTGTAAACTACAACGGATGAGCACTATAAGGCTTTAAACAACGTAGTGTACTAATAAATTTCCAGTCACTAATTTCTAAATATTTTGTCAGTAAGTATCTCTTTTAAATAAAAAAACATATTCATCATTTAATATTCGGACGTAATAGCAATTGTTTTTTTCCAACATTTAAATTCTATACTCTCGAAGTCGAAGATTTTTTTTGGGATAATGGTGATTCGAGTGATGGAAGTTCTACTGTATATTAAAAAATATTTTATGTACTTTTTTGCCGAATGTAGGGGTTGCATGTTTAAATTTTTTGTCATATCTCCGGTACATCGCTGGTGTACGGCGAACTTTTTTTGCACATATATCAAATTATGTTTTTCAAATGTTACATAATTTTTCACAGGTACTTTTGAAATGGTAATTTCTAAAAATACATTGCAAAAAGAACTTTTGTTAGAGGGTGGTTTTTTAAGATGTACGTTTTTAAAAGGTACTACTTTCTGCTGTTTTTCTATAAAGTACTTTTCCGAGAAGTTCTTTTCACGAGAACGGATTTGTTGTAACAATCGGAGATGTTCATCTAATGAGTTGAGTGTTTGTTCTTCAAAATATGTATTATCTTTGAATCACATTTTCTCTCTGAATTGCTCAAGTCTATACTACAACTAATTAATTTCTTCCTGCGTTGGCTGTTTGTCTTCCGTTACCAGGAAAATGCTAAAGAAAGAAAACACAAAAAATATATTTGTAATATAATACGCCCACTGAATTTATTATTTAATGCTTAAAATCAATGATAAAGCAAACACCTTTCACTTAGTCATTACCAATTACTGGACAAAATGCTTCCTGTCACACATACTGCATGTACATGTACACAGACACTTGATTAATTGAATTTAACTATTGTGTTAGAAGCTTAATTATCTGACTAAATTTCCCAGCTGAAAACACTTTGCTTTTAGATAATGTCAAGGCTAGACAAAACACATATTTACACTTATGCGAAATTGAATAGGGTTATATAAATATTTTGCTGTTTCTGCTTGACAGACGTTTTGATAATTACAATAATTTTTTTCACATAATTCGTGTTATCGTTTAGTATTGCAAGCAATCAAAATATACAAATATATTTTATGGTATATTGATGGCGGTATTTATTCAATTCACTTGTAGACAAGTAGTTGAAAGTTATTAAATCTGAGTTAGAGTTCAATTTCAAAAACGTTAAAAAACAAAAAATCACCAGGCCTTCAGAACTGTTGCTGGTCTATCCAGTGATCAGTTTGAAACGGTTACATTTCCTTACTGATAGGTTCTGGTCCTCCAATCATCTATCGCAGGAGCTCTTGGAGGGTGTAATAATGAAAATCCCGAAGAAAGGTGACTTATCGGAGGGTAGTAACTGGAGAGGTATAACACTCTTAAATATACTGCTCAAAATTATAGCCGATATTATAAAAAGAAGGCTACATACATAAAATTTTAAACAGTATGAGGAAAGAGGCGTTTTGCTGAGGTAATTCCTGTGTTGACCATGTCAACAGTCTTACAATAACAGTTGATCAATGTACGCTAACACAACATGTAGAATCGTGCATGAGTACGAACTATTTGCCAAAAGAAATATCGAAAAGGAGTGCTCCAGAGATGTGTCCTATCACCGATTCTCTTCAACATAGTGTTGGATGTCATTATGCAATCAAGAAACGTCATAGCATGGGTTCTTCAAGGTATACTTGAAGACCTTCACTATGCTGAAGATATACGACGCACAGTGGCTGAAAATCGTTTTTCATTGGCCAAAACTCTGTAACTTTTGAACCGATCAAAATATTGAAGTAATTTTTTTTTATTGGATAGATATTTAGTTCAGCTTGACTCAGTTTAAATTTTATTAAAATTGATTGAGGGCTTTTTAAGGAATTCTAGGTCAAAGTTGAACTTTTGAATTTTTTTTAACTTTTTGAGTGAAATATGGAATTATTATTTTTTTATTTATTAAAAAAATTGAATATTTGGAAATTAATAATAATTATAAATAATTTTTGTAATAATGGAATTTTTTTTATGTTACACTTAAAAAAAATTTTACACTGAAAAAAATAGTAAAATCAACTGGAGATTTTGCTATTACAGAAAAATTAAAAATTTTTTGCTGACAAATTTGCAAATTTGTTTACACTCAAAGAATAGTTACACTTAAAAAAACGTTAATAATATTATCTAAAAATATTACTATTACTACAGAAAAATTTATTATTTTTTGCTGTCAAATTTGATAATTTTAAAAACATTTTAAAATAAAAACTGCAATAAATTTTAATAGCATTTGTAACAATGGTAGGTTCGTTTATTATTATTTTTTACTAATACTATGTTTTTCGTACTTAAATAACAATGAAAGGCAATTATAATTATTATTCATTTGACTCAAATATTGATTGCAAATATTCCATATTTTGTTCTGTGCTATCTCTGTTCTTTAGTAGTTTTTTGGCTTCTTCATCTAAATCCCGATGTTCCACTTTCCATTGATTTCGAATACTGGAGATAAACGGATCTGACGTTGCCAATAATATATTAAATAGATCTTCATTTGTTGAATTTCTTGAAATTTTTCTAGTATTGTGCTCTCTATAAAATCTGTAATCCTTGTTCCTTTTTTCCTGAGCCTCCTCTGATAGATCTCCAAGTGGCACCAAATGATATTTAATGACATCTTCTCCATGATAAAGGATTTTGTGAACTGTTGCAGACATATTTCTCCATGGGTAGTTGGTTGTATATATTTTTGCAGTTTCCTTTGCATAATCTCCAAATTTTCTAGAGTCAATTTCTTCATTGCACGCAAGTACTTCTAGGATTATTTTAAATCTGAAAATGAGGTTTAAATCCACTCCTGTTATTTCAGATGCTGTTTCTGGATCTGAAAAGAATCTTCTTGCGGTATTGCCATCATTTGTATTGCCTGACCCTTGTTTTGGCTGATCTATAATCAATCCTAATTTGCGATATTCATCTTGAACATGTTTCTTTTTTGCACTTCTTAACTCTTTGTTGGTTTCGTTGTTTCTTATTGATCCTGAAGACCCGAAATCCAAATCATAACTGATTTTTAGTATGTGTTCCATAAGTCGTATTCTTGCATGTAGTGGTGATAATCCAAATTCATATGCATCTTTATTATCTAATGATTTTGTCGGGACCTGGTTTAATTGGGTTGATGTTGCTTGGCATATAATGCAGCTGGATGCAGCCTTCGTGCTAGTCAAAGCCTGACCTACTTTTCCATCTATCATTGTCAGCACTAATTGGTAGCTTACTTCAATTTGCTGCCCATCCAACTGTAATTGTAATGGCTGTAGTGTTGCAATTTGGGTCTTGATATCACTAACTTCTTTGTTAATGGCATCATGAGTTTCTTTTTTGAATTCAAATTTGATTGGCCTGCAGTATTTCGTAGAAGATGGTGTCTCATTTTTCCAAATATCCATTGTTTGCGTTATACTAGTCGAAGGCTCTGAATCTTCCAAAATCTTTTTCAATCGCAATGGTACAAATGATACCATGAACATATCTGAGTCCGATATATTTTCACATACAGCTTGTTTGTATTGTTTTTGTCCCGAAGAACCATCACATCCCCATTTACAAAAAAGAATTAACTTTGTGTTTCCATATTTCTTTAACTCATTTCCTGTTATTGATTGTAGCAAGCGTTCGGCTGTGTGATCAAGTAGAGATTGTAGTTGTACCTCTGCCGAAATTGGTGTGATTGTAATAGTGTCCTTTGATGACAAACAGTCCATTTTAGCAGCGGTTATGTGATGATATGCTGGATACATATTTGAGCCTTTTTCAATCGCACGCAGTCTGAGCTTAATGTATTGCTGTTTTGTTAATTTCAAATCCAGAAATAATGCTAATGCCTCCTCATTTGTGTACTGTATTACATCACTCGGAGTTGGTATACTTTTAAGAATCCGTTTTGTTCTCACTGGACTAGCTTTAACAACTTTTTCAATGATATCCACTTTTGTTAATTGGTTCTGTGATCGTAATTGATGTAGGAAAGATTCTTTTATATTTGTACAACCAATTGCATCGTTAATATCTTTAAGTTTCCGCCTCTTAGATCTATCGCTGCAGTTGCCCATTAATGATTTGCGTGGTCTTCCACCCTTATCTTGCTTTGCTGTTTCTGCAGCGACAGTAAGTTGGCCTTCTAACCAGGTTGCACTTTTTATATAAAACTTTTGTTTACTGTAGCTAACTTCTTTGTAGCGTTTTTTTAGTGCTTTTACGAAATTAAATAATTGCTCTTGCATTTCGGTGCTACACGAATTTAAGTTTAATTTTATTTTAACGTAGCTAAGAACATCTTCCTGGTTTTTGTTTCTAAAATACTCTTCGGCCAGTTCTTTATAACTGAAGCTCTCCATATTTTTCTGAATATTTTTATTTGCGTCTGTTATGTTTTATCCGTACACTTAGAGGATTAACTGAGTAATCCCTTATCGAATCCGTAGTTTTATACATTTTTAGATACATGTTATTCACACATTGATCTTTAATTTCATAGCAGGTAGTGCTTAAATTGCACAAAACTGCACATGTTATCCAGACCTTAATATCAGGTAAAACTGATTAGTATCTCGCCAATATTTGTTGTTGTTGTTGGGTTGTTTTTTTATTTTTAGTGGTTTAATGTCCCGATTATTGTTATAAAATTGCTTATGACTTTGGTTGACCCTAACATTTGATAACAGGTAAATTTAGAAACAGATCATATGTTTACTGTAGAATTTCGTGATAATTTGTGATAATTTTATGACTTATTTTTTGCTGATCAAAACAAAGCCATTAAACCCTTTCGCAGGTATTATATTTAATTTTTTTAGTTTTACGTAGTCTAAAGTAAAAACATAAACTTTTAGGCAAAAAAGTGAAAATTATATACACCATTGTATACGAGTACTTTGGAGTAATTTCATTAAAATGAAAAAAGTGTTCTACAGACGGCTCGTCGCGGGTGCAAAAGTATATATAGCGTTAAAGAGGACACTTTCACCTTTCTCCGGGTGGTATACATTTCTTGTTCCCTTTTGTTCCCTAGAAGTTCTATTCCACTAAAGTTTAAATTTGAGAAAAATATAGTAGTTTCATAAATATTCCGTAACGCCCTTAATATTAAACGCTAGATCTCTGACCACTTACAAAAACTAAAGACTATAATCCTACCAATATTATAAAAAAGACCGCAGGCCATTATCGATGATAGCTTGCGAGTAGTAACCATTTATTTTTGATAAAAAACAACAGAAAAACACCTTTTTCTCAAATTAGAAAAAACCGTTGAGTTTGACAGCATGCCACGCTCACAATTATCAATAGTTTAACCTAATTTTTTGGCTACCTTAATCTGGATATATTAGCTGCAAAAGGGCGTAAAAATTTTAAAAATCGGTGACAAAAAAAAATTTGAGTTTTGGCCAATGAAAAACGATTTTCAGCCACAGTGCGACGTCGGTTTACACATTCGAATGCTGCAATGGAAAATTAATTACGTATGATCCTGGCACACGCCTCCACTGCTGGTCTGAAAATAAACATAAGCAAAACGAAAGTAATGCGAATTTTTACCCAAAATAACTCACCTCTTTATGTTAAAGAAGTACAACTTGAAGAGATGGAATCCTTTTGCTACCTTGGAGGCCTCATTGATAGACAGGGTGGCTCCAGTGCCGATATTTCTAAGGCAGGCGTTTGACACAAACGTTTGGAAATCTTCAATTATATCTCGAAGAACCAAACTGAAAATTTTCAATTCAAACGTAAAAGCTGCTCTTCTGTATGGTTGTGAAACATCAACAACTGCCCTCATAGACTTCTAAAAATATTCTGGCCAATTGCCATATCAAACTCTAGTCTTTGGGAAATAACAAAACAAGTCCCAATACAAAGTGAAATTTGTAAACGAGAGTGGAATTTGATAGGACTTACGCTCCGGAAAGATGAAGATGATATTGCCAGGTAGGCAAACGAATGGAAACCTCAAGGGATCAGACGAACAGGTAAACCTTCTCGTACAAGGAAGTGTTAAATCCATACAGAGATGATGAAAATCCAAAAAAACCTGGAAAGAAATTAAATCAATCGCACCTAATGGAACATGCTTGTTAAAGCCCTATGTTCCTCATAGGAGTAACATGAGCAACATTTATTTTTTTATTTTTTTTTATAAAGAGAAATAACTCTCAGGCAATTAACCATCTGTCCACTCTCAAAGAAAGTAAGAAAGCTTAATTGTTTTGCAACTCTGATATTCCGCGTTATTTTTCAAAAATTATCGTTTGCAAAGGTCAAATTTTAATTCACATTAATAAGTTTTTAATGCAAATTAACTATGTCGTCTGTCTACTCTATTAATAACTTTCAAATAGTTAAAGTAGAAAATAAAAATTTTTCTTTTTATGTTTTGTTAAGATTTTTACAGTCGCAAATTATTTCTACTTTAAAGAAGTTCCAACCTAAAAATTTTCTAATGCCTCAACATATATGAAAAATTTCCTTTAGCTTTTAGCTCTGAGTGTTAGTAAAAAAGCCCATCATGTTTGCTAAAAATAAATAAAGCTTAAGTGAAATGTGTTGTTTTTTAATATGTATTTTCTTCTGTCAAGAATGAAACAAATTAATAAACATATTAGATATAGAAGGAGTTGATGTACGTACAAGCTTGGGTGGCAAAAACAATTTGAACAAAATTAATTAATGCTTAGAAATATTATAGAACACAAAGTTACCCAGTTTGGCAGTTAATTCTAGGTGAAGTATACTTTACTCTAAATATTCAATTCTAGTAAGGAAAAGGCTTTAAAATAAAACAAAGAAAATGGCTAATTTAATTTTTTTTTAGTTTACTGACCTTACTATTATACAAATACTATATACTTTAAAATTTATATTAAGAAGATGATGAGAAAATAATTGAAGAAAACCCCCTAGAGAACACAGCATAAGTTTGTTTGAATCAGCCTTAAAAGTAGACTATATGAACAGTATCTATTAGATGAGAAATTAAAAAAGAAAATGAAATATTAATGGCAAAATGAATTGTCTCGCTAAAAGCTGGCTTTATCATCCTAACAGTATGCTGTACATTAAATAAGCCATTTTGAAAGGAAAAAAGCTTTTAAATAAAACAAAGAAATTAGTTAATTTATTTCCTTTTAATATGTTGACGACCACCTTCCCTTAGACTTAAAAAGTATATTGAATAGATTATGGGAAAATAATAGAATAAACTACCCCAGAGTATACAGCACACGCTGATGTTAATTTATGCTAAAAGTAGACTAAACGAACTTTATTATTGAATTAGATAAGGATATTAAATATTAGTATTAAGAATGAGAAATTTGTTTTGAAATAGACTTGAACTAGAAATAATATTTTTTTCAATACGTCAGCAAAATAAGTCATTTTGTAGGGAAGCAAAATTATCTAAATGTTGGAAGCGGTGGTAATACCGAATTCAACCATTCTTGTGTTGTCAGCTTCTTTTCTTTACTTATCAGTTAACATTTGCTCTCTTTTGAATATGATCATTTTTATCATGCAGTCAGCCGTTAAAGGTATGCACAAATATACTTTTGTTTATTTATTTAAGCAATTAGCATAAAACTAATTCGAACGCCAGTTGCTATAGCGATATTGTCAATCAATATATGGGTCATGGAAAAGAACTTTCTTTTTTAGCATTGCGGGTTTTTTTTTCTTTACATGATCTTTTAAATTTCATTAAGAATTTAATTTAACACATGCCAAATATGCATGCCAGCTCTTTTAATTGTGGAAGACAAAAAGAGAAATATGTGTTTGTGTATTTAAGAATTATAAAAGAATATATTACAGTAATTTTTATTTAGAAGCACAATCAACTTTGCACTATTTTTAGTGCAGATAAGTCAAAAATGCTGTTATCTTAAATGTATGTTTGATGTACTGGGGTTGTTAATTATTCGTGTTTTTTATTTGTTCGAATAAAATTTCATGATATTTTTTTGTTCGAATAAGCAAATAATTTTGAACAAAGGATAAAAAATGTACGGTTAAAACAGCATTAAAGAGCATATCAAGTTTATTTGTTCTTTTCTTTTATTTTTCTAAATAGTTCAGATCATCATCAATACTGTTAACGATTTTTGCGTTAGTAAAATTTCTTACTTTATTTATAGACTTTTTTAGATCAGTTCGTCATCTTATTCTTCATCGTAGTTGAAGTCATTCGCAATACATATTTTTATCACAAAATAATCGTGAAAACAAAGTATTTGCGTATTTTTTTGTTTAGCTTCGTGTGGCATATTGTAAAAAGCTATTATTGAATTCATAAAATTCAGGAATAATATTAAAGTATTTAATGATTTTATAATTTATTCATTAATTATTCGATTATTCGAAAAAAGTTGTTCGAATAATTCTTCATTCTAAATTCGAAAATGTTTCTTCGTTCGAACAAAAATGAAAAAAAATTTTCGAATTATTCGAATTATTTTTATTCGAACGACAACATGAAAACAAAATAGATGAATTTTATTGATGACAACTAGCGATTTATGTGACTTGTTAGATATATTTTTTTTAATTTATAAGGCTTAAGTTGGATGTTTGTGTGAAAAAGTGGCCACCATATTTTTTAATGTGCGCAGCAAACTTTGATTTTTATAAGAAAATATTTGAAAACTGCAAAAAATATGGTAAATATGCAGATATTCAAAATGCACTTAAAGAAGGTTTAGGACGAATAATTACAGAAAATATCTATTTTTGGGCAGTTAAGTCAAAATGCAGCTAACGTTTATTTTTTGTATTAAAATAATTTTAAGATGCTAAAAATTTTGGGCATTTAACTTAAATGTGCAGGTACAAAAAGGCACATAAAAAATAATTTGTATGGGATTTTGAAGAATAGTGACTAAAATTATTAATTTTGTGCGGTTAAGTCAAACGTGCTCTTAAACATAAGGCAGATAAATCAAAACTACTGTATTACTTATTTTTATATAATTTTTTAGCCAGGCTCAATTACGTTTTCTTAATTCCCCATTGATGATGAACATTCTGAATTAGTATTAAGAAAGAATTAAAAAAAAACTATTTCAAGGGAAGGTATCCAGAGAAACCATTTGAAAAACAATATTGTGACAGCAGCTTCATAAATATGTACTCGGCTGATATCGTATATGTACATGAAAAAATTGTACTTTCAGTCGATGATGCCAAGATTAGGGAATGTTCCCTTTTTGTAGGGAATTCATTGAAAAATTTTCAAGGAAAGGGAAAAAAGGACAGATTTCTCATTTTAAGGAAAATGTTGGGAATTTTAAAAACTTTGTTTTTCTTCTTTTTTTGTTGCGGTGTAATTGCGTAAAACACAAAAGTGATAATACATATAAAAATCTAAATCTAATTTGTATTTGTTACAGTATTACGCGAGATATTTCATACAGACAGAAAATATCTTCTGATAAATAATATATAGAGACAACGAAAGGCAAAGATGTGTCCGAGATTTCCTTGGGAATAGAATTTGTATGAAAAATAAAAACAAATTTGAAAATTTTGATTTTTTTTGTTTTAATATATAAATTAAGACTTTTTAAAAATATATAAATTTTAAATATTCAAATGCGCTCTTAGAAACAAAAAAAATTTGCATGCTTTGCATGGTCACATTTTTTTAGTTTGGATAAAATTTTTTAAAAAAGTCAGAATTAAGATTTTGATTACCTTCTAAGATCTCCACATCCTTATTTTAAAAATTTACAAAATCTATATTAGCAATGAATGTGAGGACTTATAAAAAAATGGTGAAACAGACTTCCCTTTAAAATTAAATAATTTTTGAAGAAATGTAGTTAGTACAGTCGTTTGAGTACTATGATGGGATAAAGGTATTGGAGGTTATTGAAATTAAAAATTGATGTTATTTTTTATTATTATTAAATTTTTTTCTGGTGATATAAATCTTCAAAAACCTAAATAAAATGAATTTTTAGAGTAGGGAGAAATGTAAGGAATTTGTTTTTGTGTGTAGTACGAAAGGGGGAATTTTTTCGAGACATGTAGGGATTTTGTTAAATTTCTGCTGGCATCACTGCTCCCAAGTCTAATTCCCCCATTCTTAGTTGATCTGTGCCAGCTAATTACATAGCAAAATATATTATATAGTTTGCATAAATAAACATCGTTTTAATGCAATTATTTTAAATACAAATTTAATATATATTTTAAAACACAAATACATACATACATACATTTCTATATCCTAATTGCCATAGTAGTTGTGTGTGTTTTGCTGGGAATATTTATTAATTATTTATTTATTGCGGCTTTTCCATTATTATTTCTATGTGGTTTCATTTACAATTTAATTGTTTTTTTTTTGTTTGTTTGTTAGGGTTTTAGTTGTTATTGAGCAGTGCAGTTAGTTGCGGTAGAATAGTGAAGTGTTTAAAATATTGTAATATAATTTTAGGCGTTTAAACTGGTAAATTGCATAAAAGATACGCACAAACATTCATAATAGACAAATATGTCATTTGGCATACAAAATAATTAAAAAAGAGTAATATTCAAAATTAAATTAAACAAATTTTTGTTAGTAAAAGAGGAAAAAAACGATGTATTTAACATGTAGCATAGTTTCAGGGTTATGTTATTAGAAAAACAAAGCGCAAATTATGTCCAAATATTATTAATTAATTTTGAAAAGAATTGTTGGGGTTAGAACAATAAAAGCTTGAGTACTTTTAATGGCCTTGTGACCGAAAATATTTAATAAATTTATTAAAGTGCTTTTGAAAATATTAAAATTTTATTGAAAGCTTAACCACAAGGTTACATAAAATACTACTTTAATTAATTAAATTTTTGTATTTTTTTTATTTACAGAAAATAAAATTACAATAAATTTTAAAGAAAAGCTTAAATATGTTAAAAAAACATTCGCTCATTTGCTCAAAGAACGTCACAACTAAAAAATCACGTGATTCTTTTGAGATATTATTCGGCGTGTCGTTCTTCAACTTATGTGACTTACTCACCTCTTGATAATTGAGTAACTCGTTTTTCAAGGACGAGTATTTATATTAGTTATTTGAGCCAAAGAGCGAATGCAGAATTTCAGGCCAAAAATATTATTGCGATATAAAATTGTACAAATTTTATGGTCAACATAAAATTTTATTGAAGACTTCAATAAAAATACAAAAATGCTTAAAAGTACATATTAAATTAATTTTTTTTAAATTAATTAAAAAAACAACACGGCCAGAAAATAACACACAGAAACATTTTTCCAAAAACTTTTCCTTAAGAAGAAAAATTATCGTAAATTGATATTATTTACAATTAATATCATCGTTAATCTACTCGTATGTTAAAACATCTGATTCAGGTTTTGAGTAATCGAAAATAGAATAATTGTAAGTTGAACTTAGATCTCAAGCATGAACTGTGGCTAACGAAAAATATAAATTATTTCACAGAGTTTGCATTCATTTTTGAACTCATGAAGTTGCTTAAAAAAGTTTTAAGCTTTTTTTTTTATAAAAACAAACTCTGAAAAATATTCATGTACTAAAGTCTGCATGGCGGATGTGTTAGAGCTAACACAAGCATTGTGTAGGTTCCAGGTTCAATACTAAAAAAAAATTTTATATGTTTTGACCCCAATGAAAAGTTTTTGAGAAATTTCATTTTACATTCACGCTATTTAAATAAAATATTTTTTTGGGTCTGTATAATTAAATTTATCCATTATTATTAAAAAAATAAAACTATTGAAATGAAAATTTATGGCTTGAGTTCAAATCTGAGGTTACCCATATCTTCTTAATTTCTTTCTTAAATTGAGTTCAAATCTGAGCTTACCCATATCTTCTTAATTTAAGAAAAAAATTAAGAAGATATGGGTAAACTCAGATTTGATCTCAAGCCAAAAATTTTCATTTCAATATACTTTAAACAGTTCAACAATTACGTATAAATATTAATTATTAAAAAAATGAAACTCTAAATCAGTACCCATGTTTTGTAACTTGTGAAAAGTTTTCACATCAAGGAAAAATTTAATAAATATATGAGTCATTCAGTTTTTCCAGGGTAACTCATAAAATAACTAAATTAAATATGGACAAGTCCCAGAAATTTATTTTTTATTTTGTTTTATAGAATATTAGATTTGATTTACAATTTTATAGATAAAAAAATGTATTTCGATGATCATTAATGCACAAATTATTACCAAATCCTACCCTACGTCAAATCTTCTAATTTTATACCAGAATTGAACAATTTTTAGATATTCATATCATTACTTTAGTGTTAATGAAGATGGCTCGATCGAAAGTCAAATTTTTATACATTGAATTCACTTTAATTTTATTAAAAAAATTTTGTGTTTACTATTTTGGAAACATTGAAATCAGGTATGATATGTCAGCTCCATGCGTTATAGCGTGCGCCACGTAGCATGCGTCACAAAGGGTTGAAAATAAGTTCTCTTAGCGTTATTTTATATTCATCTTTCTTTTAGGAACTAGATTTTGTCTGCTTTATTATCCAAAATTTGGTAAAAATTACCAAAACACACTTCAACCTTCAAAGTTAATTCCGTTTTTCGTAGCGTGCGTCACGAAACTTTGTGATCTATTATTTCGCAACAAATAACTTGTAAAAAATTATGTTGTATGTCATTCGAAACAGCATGCATAAGTTAAAGAAACCGCTTTTGAAAAAATGTTAAAAAAATATTAATGTGAACAGCCGTACACAATATGGCGTACGTTACGCAGGATTTGTCCATATATGAAATTAAATAAAGAAACATTTAAATTTCTTCTTACTCAGTCTAGGAATAATCATATAAAAATTTTTCTTCAGTGTAACTGAGAATAATATAAGAATTTTCGCTTCACTAAGGTCAAATAAAGCTTAATTTTTGTTTGCTTATGCATAATAACCAAACAATTTATGTTGCGCATACTTGCGACATTGCTTGCTTATCCCAGCTGATTAACTAACGGAGATCCATTCATCACATCCTCGATAGTATAGTGGTCAGTATCCCCGCCTGTCACGCGGGAGACCCGGGTTCAATTCCCCGTCGGGGAGTATCATTTTTTCATTAATACTCTTTTTAATACAAGTAATACATTCATACTACTCAGTGCAATTATTGTTTTCCAATTCGCTTTGACAATTGTTCATTTCAAAAATATCCTTTCAAATTCTTAATTATGAATTATGAGCTTAATTATGAGTATGTATTTTTATTTCAAATTCACTTTCTTTATTCTTTCACTTAGTATTCATATAATTATTAAGCTTTTCTTCTTGATTAATATTCATATATCAAGGCATTATGTTTCAATTAACACTTCGTTGTTACACTTTAATTTCGTTAATTTGTTTCTTCACAAAAATTCTCTATAAGATTTTGGTGACGTTTTCATGCTTCACGTTCCTGAAATACTATATTCTAATTGCTTGATATCGAATTGTTCAGAGTGCTTCAAGAGAAAGTGGGTGAACAAAGCGTTAAAATTAGCAGAAGACATTTTTGTAGAGCTGTACAATGCTATTATGAATATGCAACAAAAATATCGTCTAAAAATATTTTTTATTCATTAAAATTGGTTCATATATTAAAAATGCTGCGTATGACAAAAGAAATTAGAAAAGAAAGCGCAGTTGGTGACTTTATTATTTATTGAATTATCCCTTAAGCAGATTTGGGCGAAAATTTATTACAAACTTTATAACAGATGGATGGCCATTAAGGCCGAAAATTTGCAAAATATTTCCAATATTCGTTAAAAATCAATATTGCTCCGCTAAATTAAACATTTTTAGTTATTTTTCTTGAGTTTCGCTAGGGAGCTGCTTAATTTTTGCTAGCAGGCTACTTTGCAGTATTATATTTTTATACATCCTTGTAATTTATGTTTTTTTTACATATTGTAATATTACAAATTTACAATAGCCTTGTAATTTTATAAATGCATTACTTATTAAGTGTCTTTTTTGTATCCTTCATTATTTTTGCAATATTAGCTCACACATAAATCAGAATTTACGAACATAATCTTAAGTTAGTATGTATGTATTTGGGACATAATATAAGAAATTATAAAAATAATATTCCTCCCCGACGGGGAATTGAACCCCGGTCTCCCGCGTGACAGGCGGGGATACTGACCACTATACTATCGAGGATAGAGAAGCTTTGGTGAAAACTATGTATAATAGAAGTACGTAATGCGACTGAAAAGCTGAAGAAGTAACGGATATACAAATAATATACAATGAGTAACAATTTTTTTAAATTTATATTTAAGTAAATTATCAATATGATATGTACAATTTTATTGAAATCGTTTTTACTTAAAAATGTTTAATAATTATAAGATACACTCACTTCGCCAGCTCATCCCTCCTAAATTGTCAAATTTTGTTCATAATTCAAATAAAAAATAATATGTTCTATAAGAAAATTTTCAATGAGTAGGAAAGTAACAGAAGAGGGCCTAAAAGTTTTGTAATAATTTGATTAGTGTTTGATGATTTCCAATTAAATTTTTGTTGTCGTGGAAACGAGCGGACTTGATTAAAACATACTTTGGCCAACAACAACAATCATATTTGCCATCATCTTTTTTTCTCATACCTGGAGTGATAACATTCATTCAGAGTTTCTTAAGAATACAAATAATAACCTTGCAGCCTCATAACGGTTGCGCATACTCGGTTAATAAAAGTTCAGTGATTTTTTATATCATAGTTTTTATTGTACTAAATAAAACTCCTCCCCGACGGGGAATTGAACCCCGGTCTCCCGCGTGACAGGCGGGGATACTGACCACTATACTATCGAGGATATGAACTTGTATATCTCGAGAAATAATCATAAAATAACCTAATTATTAAATTTAATCAAATTAAATATAAGTTTATGTATAATCAAATATGTATACAATTTTAAAAATATTGCTTTAATACTATTGATACTTTGTTATCTAACAACACAAAAATAAACATTATACCAATTTCTTCCCGACGGGGAATTGAAAACCGGTCTCCCGCGAGACAGGCGGAGAAACTGGCCACTATACTATCGAGGACATGAACTTTGTATGTCTCGAAAACTAATCATAAAATGAACTAAAATTAAATTAAATAGAAGTTTATGTATAATTTTTTTAAGCCAAATATGTATAAAATTTTAAAAGATATTTCTCCACAATTGCGAAGCGGACCAAACAGTTTCGATTGAGATCGAATAATGACTGATTATGTTATGATACTTAGGTGATTTTTTACACCTGATATTTTTTAGCTAAGAATAAGAAAATAATGTGCAATGTTGATAAGTTTTCTCTTCTCGTCTTCCAGAAATCGGAAGAAACACTTTCCAGTGGATCCAAATGTTGCTTTAACACTATTGATACTTTGCTATCTAACAATACAAAAAATTTAACTGATTTCTCCCCGACGGGGAATTGAACCCCGGTCTCCCGCGTGACAGGCGGGGATACTCACCACTATACTATCGAGGATATAAACATTAAAAGTTTTGAAATAATATGTACCTCGACAAGTAGCGTCAAAATAATATAAAAATGTTCGTTAATTTTGTAGGATGTGTTTTTGAGAAAACTTTTTTAAAGTATGTGATAAAAAAAATTAATAAAGATATTTCTCCTTTACTGAGAATAAGACCACACAACTTCGAGCGAAATCGAAAAATGACAGATGCAGTGGTGGCATGATATTGTAGCTTAAGTCCAGTACATTTCATTTTATTTTAGAGTACAAAAAATTACCTGCAATGTTCATAAGTTTTCTTTTCTTCCAATAGTTGCAAAAATCAGTATTAGGAGAGAATGAATATTACTCTCCTGCTAATGATACTTTTTTATTTAACCATACGTAAACTTATTAAACTACTTTACCCCGATGGTGAACTAAGCACCGGTCTCGAGGATGATTGGAAATCAATCTTAAAATTTTTAAGTTTCATTTAATAAGAACAATAAAATAATTTTACAACACTAATGATAAAAATGTCCTTTAATCATATTAAGTAATAATTATTCCATAAAGATAATTCTTTGATTTTTAAATGCTGCAAAAATTAAAAAAAAAAGAAAATCCCAATGATGCTAATTAAACAATTTATAATAAAAATTGCTTTAAACCGATTAAAAAATATACTTATTTTTGTTGTTAATTTAATACGAGTACATATCGTCACCTAAAATGCAAAACAACGTATGATCATTTTATTAAATTTTGAGTTTTTTATTGATTACGATTTACTACATCATATTACATATATATGTATGTGCAAAATTTCAAGCCTCTGTTAACAAAAACAAAAAGTTATGACTCAAATTCAAAACAACGTATCATCAAGTGAATGATTTTATTAAAAAAAAAGTATCATCATCAGTGTTGTCAACTATTTACATAAAAAAGACGCTGTCTTTTTGTTCAAAATTCTCTAGAAAGCGCTAACGACCATGAAAATATGATTTCAATATCTTAAACAGTTTCCATATTATACAGTTTTTGTTTCTCCTGTAAACGTATGAAAAGTGATGTTACGTTATTTTGCATTTCAGATCACGATATATTCATTTTTAATATAATATATGTGTATATGTACATACATACATGTGGGAGTGTACGCAGGATTTTTTTATTATATTAAAACATGTTTATTTTTTCTTTACACTGAATTTGTTTAACAGATTTAATTTTTCTATAATCATATTAAAACGGATGTTCATGAGGTTAAAAAAATAGAATGAGCGACGAAACAACAGCTGCTGCAATTCACACTATTTGCATAAGAATTGTTGCAATTTTCATATTCAATAAAACGATTTATGTAATTTTTGTCCTCGATTTTTGCATTTATTTGTAAAAAATTATTTACTTAAACAATAGTTAAAAAATAACAATTACTGCAGATTTTTTAATGAAACTATTTTTTTACGCTTTTAAGTCAATAAGTCTAGTATATAATTTAATTTAAATAAAATATAATTACAGATTCAATTTGAATGTACATACATACATACACACTCACATACACACCCATACATACATACATACACACTCACATACACACACACACACATACATACATACATACATACATACATACATACATACATACATACATACACACATACATACATACATACATACATACATATACATAAATACATACATATACATGCATACATACATACATACATACATACATACATACATACATACATACATACATACATACATACATACATACATACATACATACATACATACATACATACATATACATGCATACATACATACATACATATACATACATACATACATACATACATACATACATACATACATACATACATACATACATACATACATACATACATACATACATACATGCATACATACATACATACATACATACATACATACATACATACATACATACATACATACATACATACATACATACATACATACATACATACATACATACATACATACATACATACATACATACATACATACATGCATACATACATACATACATACATACATACATACATATGTTTATAAAACATGTATAGTCCACATACAAAAATAACCAAAATCTATTTTCATAGTTTCAAAACAAATTTCAATCTGTTACAAAATCTAAGAAGAGACCATAAAATATCTTTAAATAATTATGATATATATCGATGCTTCATTGCAACGTAGTCATATCTCCAAAAACCTCGTTCGTCAGAAAACGAGTTTAAAGATTTTAATTTACACACACATTAATGGAAAATAAAATAGCATTCTGCCCTCAAGCGGTGAATAAACATGATGAAGAGCTATACGACGAATATTTCTGCATTCTTATTGATATGAGTATATTGCAATAAAGGAGCGATATGTTTCCTCTAAACTATTAATTCCTTTGAAAAACATGGTAAGTAAAATTCATAGAGAAGGATCTAAGTTATCATAGATGGAATAGGGGAAGATCTGGTCCAAAGACTGGCACTACAACACCTGATTGATCTTTTGTGCCATAAGCTATCATAAATAAAAATTAACTACAGGACATCAAAGGCGAGCACTTTTGTTTTTAAACATCTTTTAGAGCACGTTTTGAAAACAGCTAATTAATTTTTAAATATATTTATATATGTACATACTCACATAAATACGATGGCAGTTTCATAATTCCGTGACATTTTATATTTCCATAGCACAAACTTTAAACCCAACACTGGTCCCATTATCTGTTATAAATTAGTAAACTACTGTCGGATGTTTAGAAGCTGCATCTTTTTGACGGCAATTGAAACTACACGACCTCATTAGTTTTGACGTAAATGCAAAAAAAAGAGTGAATTTCGTGGGCAGATTAAACATTAGTTTTTGAGTAAAAAAAACTATCCGAAATTAAAGAAAGGCTTGACTCTGCACCATCAATTTTAATGATTAAAAAGTGGTTTACTAAGTTTCGTTTGTGGTCGTACCAGCACAAATGATGTGAAACGTACAGATCGCCCAGAAAAAGGTCATCACGTCAGAAATATTCGATAATTCTATGAAATGGTATTGGACATTCGGAGAATGAAGGTACGTGAGATGGCTGAGACTATAGGCATCTCGATCGTTCGGTTGGTACATCACATTTTGCAAGGATATTTAGATATTGATGGGTGACGCGATGTGTCGCACTGGACCGCAAACGCATCACTTTTTCAAAGGAGAGTTCAATGAGGTTCAAGGGCAATGCAAGCGAATCGCTACCCTATCCAGCCCCCTGTGACTATTTCCTCCTTAAAAATTTTAGGAAATGGCTGCTCAGTAAGACATTTAGGTCAAACAAAAATCTTATCATTGAAACAAACGCCTATTTTTAGGATCTTGAGAAATATAATTATTTGAAGGGAATGAAAAAACTAGAAAGACGCTGGACTAAATGTATCCAGCTTAAAGAATACTTCGTTGAGAAATCACACGCTATTTTCCGCCGCAAAAAACTTTAGTTTATCCGGAAAAGTCACGAAATCATCAAACTACCCTCGTATTTACAAATATTATAAAATTATTAGAATCTCCCCGACGGGGAATTGAACCCCGGTCTCCCGCGTGACAGGCGGGGATACTGACCACTATACTATCGAGGATGTGTTTGAACATGCAAGTTCTTTACTTTCGCTTCGGCCGAAACAATATTTCTGCAGAATCAATGAATCGCATGAATTGAAAACATTTTTAACATTCATTAAAAAAAAATAATTACAGCCCGGTCTCCCGAGGAATGTGCGGAAAATAAATATGTACACGCAAATGTTTTTCTTTCCGCCATTGTGCTCCGTCAAATAACATTTCTACAGACACTGTCATCATTTACCCGGCTTAATTTGAAAACTCTTTAAAATATCTCATTATTTTGAAGTTAAAAGAAAACACAAACCTCCCCGACGGGGAATTGAACCCCGGTCTCCCGCGTGACAGGCGGGGATACTGACCACTATACTATCGAGGATATGAACTTCATATACATATGTATCTTTTTTTCTTTGTTAGGGCCATTACGCAGGGGATTGATTACCCCTACATTTGCAACACAAAGTGTTGGAACTAGGAAAATAGTTAAGGGCGAGGAGGATAGAGGGAGTAGTGTTTGTGGACATTCGATTTGATTCTTTCCACGGTGAAAGTGACGGGGAAGACCTCTGCAGGAAGTTTATTCCACATGCGAACTGTTCGGCTAAAGAACGAATTTTCTCTGTAATGCGTAGTGCGATCCACTGACCAATCGATCACAAATGGAGGGGCTCGTAATGAAAAACTTGTGGTACGCAAAAAATGCTCTAATATATTTATATAATATAAACTAAAAGGAAGTAAAAGTTTATGCCTAAAAATATTTGTAAAGTTATTTATGTATACAAATTTCTGCTCATGTAAATGTGCAAATGCAAGATGTTGAAGTTGCTTTATGAAAATCCAACAACGAAATACACCAAAATCCTTTGAATTTTATATAAAAGCAACGAAATTATGCATTTGCACTTTTGCAAGACCATTTGCATTGGACAGTGAACACCGCTATTGTATCTTTTCCAATTCTTAAGGCGTTTTGCCTTTTTATTGAAAATTTGCAATATAATAATTTTTTGAAATAGTAAGTTTATTAGAAATTATTGTATCATCACTTACGTGGCAAAATTTTTGTCTTAAGAAAACTTTGAAAAGCATTTTTTTTTGATAAAAAGTAAAATAAATGTAAAATTTTTTTAGGAAAGAAAATGGCATTCATTTAGTAAAATGAGTTCCATGTTAATAAAAAACGACGTATATGTTACATATATTTATAGAAAAATTCCATGTAACGTATGCGTATTGATAAATGCACAAGTAATAAACTTTCAACAAATTCCAAGTCATTTTATTTCTTATTAAATGAATTAGTAAATAATTTTTTATCTAAGACCTAAAATATAAAAAAATGCTACATGTTCATATATTTAAAAAAGTTGTTGTTGTTTTTTAAAGTTGATAGTAAAAAATCTTCATTTAAGACTTGATGTTTTATTTGCATATTTACTCAATATTCGTAATTTTTTTTTTTTGGATTTTCTATTCGAGTTGCTAAACTATTTGCGATATAAAAAAATTTTTTATTTCACCAGTAACTTTTTTAATGAAATTTTGTTCATCTGTAATTGAATTTCCCACCACCATCTTCAGCATGGAATTTCATAAACTAATTCCACATTTCTCAAAAATCTCATACTATAAACATTCATTGTAATACTGTCATTATAAATTCCATTTCCAACATCTAATTCCAATTTGAATATTAATTTTGTTCATGTTTGGCAGCACAACATTCACAATCCGCGTAGTTTTAATTTATAAAATAAACTTTCTGACCGAGTCGCAAAAAAATAAATAAATAAACAATCAACATTTCTACAAAATAAAACTTAAGAAAATTAATTAAAATCTTAACTTCAGTTGAAATCTTCTTTACATAAACCTAATCAAATGTATAAAATGCGCACATAAAAAGTAAATTAAAAACCACAACACAACAATTGTTTCCTACATTTGAACATTTATTTGCAAAAGGAAAAAGAAAATTGCGGTCGTTATTTTAAACAAAAAATATTTAATTTAAACAACTGCACATGCAAGCAGTGAACTCCGATTTAAAAAAAGGCAAAGAACTAATAGAGGAAGTAATTGAAATGAAAGTCTATACTAAATGATTTTTAAATATACATAAACTAAATAAAAAAATAACGAATAATAGTAACAATTTCAAATTATAGGGTGTAACTTTTATTTTAAAAAAGGGCGTTTTGTAATACAATTCATTCTAAAAACACTGGCAGAAAAAAAGGCAAAAGTTTTAAGTAGATTTGCAGTGACAATGGAAAAAATAAGCTGAAACACAGTAAAAGCCGAATGCCAAAAACGTTTAAGCAAAAAATAAATAAAAAAATTAAAAAGTTTCATTCGAAAAATATCAACAAAATTAAAAATAAAAGTATAGAAAAAAATGTTTAAAATATAAAATATGATAAAGAGAGCCAAATTCAAAATGATAAAACGTAAATATGAAATTCGGTAAAGTCAAAGTCAGTTAAACAAAAAAAAGAGGTCCTGTCGAAAGGATCAGTTTAGTTGAAAAAACAGTTATTTAATAAAAAAATCGGAAATTACTAAAATTAAACTGCATGTATCTTGAATTACTTTTTTTTCAAATTAGAATAATTTTATTCGAAACTTTTAAAAATATGGTTTAAGGTCTACTAACACCAATGAAATGCATGTGTTTAGACTTGCTAAGAAACCCTCAACAAACAAAAGATTTTGAAAATCGTTTAAAAAAGATATCGAGGAAATTCTATTAATAAATTCAAAAAATATTTATAATATTTTTTATTACGGTTTTATTTTTTACTATGAATTATTTTTCTTGGTTTTTTGTTGTTTAATTTCATTCATAGTTAAAATTGATCAAATAAATCAAAAAAACTCAGCTAGTTGACAAAAAAAAAAAACAAAAAAGCAATAACACTTAAGTATTAATCAAACCAAAAAAGTTTGTCTTAAGTAAAAACAAAAATTAGAAAGAAAAATGGTACATGAGATAAAACCAACATGTAACAATGGGTTAATTTAACGTTAATTAGTGATGGTAAAATTTGAATATTGATAGTGGTAAAACAGTGTTTACTGTAAAAACAAATAATAATACAAATAACTCTTGTATCCTTTTTCTAGACATTATTTGTATAAATACAAATTTGAGATCACATTCAACCGAGCCACCTAAACAGTGGCGGATACATGGAAACACACATGAACACTGATGATGGGAGTGTAGCGGCTCCCGAAAAACAACGTTGTTTCTGTTCTGCCGTGTAAGTTGAAATTAATTGGTGTTAAAATTTTCCCTTGTTGCTTTGTTATCTCATGTCCAATTCTTTCTGACTAAAAATGTTACGAACTTTAGCCAAAAATAATAATCACTTTGGATTAAAGAAATCATTTGAAAAATGTTTTACCTAATTTGAATAAAGTTTCATTTAATTTGAATATAGTTTCGATTAATTCGAAAAAGGTTTAGTTTAATTTGAAAAAGGTTTCGTTCAATTTGAAAAAGGCTTCGTTTAATTAAAAAAGGTTTCATTTAATTTGAAAAAGGTTTCATTTAATGTGAAAAAGGGTTTAATTTAAACTGAAAATGCTATAAGAAATTATTTCCAATATTCTTTCATTGTGCGACCATTTAATTGACACTCTGTATTTCAATTGAACTAATTCTTTTCTCTCACTGTTCACGACAAGTATTTAATACTCTTTTTTTTTTGGTCTTTAAAATTGTTTAATTCAACTTATACGTACGTACCAGTAGGTTTTATGCGTTTGCTTATTTGTTTGTGTATATATTTTATTTTCGCATACATTTGCCTACAAAATATAGAATTATTGTTGAACAACAAAAGTAATTTAGATTTTTATCTGCTCAGTTGTTGTACGAGTAGCACAAAATGTAAGTAAAGTTTACAACCACTTTCTACTTACAACATTCTCAAGTACCAGTTACTTTAAACTTTTTGTAAAATGAATGAGTATTAGTGTTATATTTTTTATTGTTGTTGCTAGTGTTGTTGTCGAATACTTAAAACGGATATGTACAAATACTTAAATAGTAGTTTAGTTGTATTTTGTAAAGGGATTAAAAATTGTAGGAAATAAATATGCAAATTTTGTAGAGATTTAAAGTTGATTCAAGACAGAAACTTTAAGTTATTTAAATTTTGTTTGGTTAAAAATACTATGTATTGTTATTAGTTTAAAAAAGATTGTGTAACACTTGAAAGTATAATGTGAATATATTTAAAAAAGGATATAAGAAAGGGGTCGATTTAATTGAACTTTACATTGTAAAGACTAGTACTCTGTTCAAATTTGGGGAAAATATTGAGCAACATTGATTATTTCGTTCGAAAATTTTGACAATTAGCCAGTGGCGACAACACGACTTAGAACAATTTTATCGGTTTTATTGCCTTGAAACAAGCAACATGTTTTTCTTATGAAAACAAACAAATTTGTTTATTAAAAAAAATGGTAACAAACGAACAACAAAATAATATTGTACTGCAGCGTATCAATTAATGCAAATCGCAGCTGCTGCTGAGGAGCTCGTTGATGACAAACGTTCCCCAAAAAAACTTATCTTCATTTTATATTATATTTACATTATTTTCTATTATTTTAACTATTTCTGGGCAATAAACTTAAAGTTAAAACCACAACACCAAGAAAAATCTGGTCAGCTGTTGTTTGCAACATAATTGCAGGTGGAGCACAGACGGTCATACGTCTGTGCGTAAACATGCAACACTGCGTCTTACTTGCAAATAGTAGGGAGCCTAGGAGGCCTCCTATAATGAAACTATACTAATATTACATTCAAATTAAAGTTTTGAACTATGAAATTTATCGTAATTCATTTAATTAAAAAAAATAAATGCAGAACATTTAGCTATTGGAAGTCATTAGCATTTATATAGCAATCATCTCACCTGCTCAAAGAATATGGAATGCAATTTTTTTAGTATTCCGTTTTTACTTCTGCAATTTATAGTTTATTTTTTCTTTGAAAGTGATATAATATTTTCTCCATCTATGGTTCTGTACCATTTTAATTCTGTTTACGTTTTTATTTTATTCATTTATTTTATTTTTTCTTGCTTAAACAACAATTTATTTTCTTTTAACCACTGACCGGAACTCGGTTAAACATTTTATACAACTTCATCACAATTTCTAACCCACATTTAAATTCAATACAGCTCAAGGTACGAGTAAATACGTACCAAAGCAAGCAAAATACACTTTATATCATTAACCTTACAGTTCTGGCGGCTGCCAGTCCAGTCTTGCAATTATTTTTGCTGTAATTTTTTTAAATTCTGCTTTGAAATTGTGTTACTGTAATTTTGTAATTTTTGTATTTCTGATAGTTAATTTTTTCTTCTTCTTATTATATATTTCTAAAAGTAAAATTTCATTTCATATATACAAAAGTTTGTTATATTTCATATAACTGAAGAAATACAAAAAGAAAATGTCAAATACAATACGTCAAAGCAAAAGAGAATTGCAGAGCACATGAAACCAATTAATCAATAAAGAATTGCAGCAACAAAAAAGGCAAATCTGGGCGCAGACTACTGATTAGTGTTACGTTAGACGTAAGTCAATTTATCATGTTAGATTATTAGTTGGATACAGTTTGAATTGATTGAGGATAGTAAACAAACAACAACTAACAATAGATTACTAGGACATGGGGGGTTTGTGGTGCTCTAGGTCCTTTCATAACAATGTGGTAACTTAGAAATCATAAAAAAATCTTTAAGGACTTTGAATAAATATTGAATAAAAATTAGTCAGTAAAACAACAAAAAGGATTAACAGAATTTTCCACATCAGCACCGCTGGGTAACTGTATATGTATATGTATGTGTACGTGTGCATTTTGTGTTTTGATGTGTCTTATTTTTATGTTATTAAGTTTTGAATTATCTCTCTTACCATTTTTCAGAATATAGTTTTTCCCATAAATACCCTTCAATTCACAAATTCCTGTTAACACACACACACACACACACACACAAACATATCCAATTGAAAACGAGTACTCAATCCTGCTGGCTTTTATTTTTCTTTTGCTTTTATTTTCCATGTTGGTCTATTGCGGCATTTTCACACTTCTGTTTGCATTTTAATTGAAAAAGTTTTCCGTTTGGTTTTCAATTAGATTTGTTTTTGCCTCTTCTTGCGTTGTTACTACTATTTCTCCAATCGTTTGCTCTATTTTTCTTTATTTCATTGTTATTTTTAACGGATTTTAATTCTTTCCATTCTTTTTTCGTATTTTATTTCTAAATTGTTTGCTGGTGGGACGACTAATGTGGAAAAAACTGTGCAAAAATAAAAGAAAAGCTGTTAAGTGAGAAATAGCCAAAATCAAATGAATCAATTTTATGCGGTGAGATTGATTTCAAGTAAGATTTCAAATGGAATTTAAAATCAATAGAGGGAAGTTCGCAAGAAAATACTCTGAAAATCAACCAAGCTAATAAGAATTAAAACAAATCTAAACTTGATTGCGAGCAAGCCGTAAGGCCAGCTTTAAAACTTTTAATTACTTTTTTACAAACATATGAAGGGAGGTCTTTTTAAAAGCAAAGAAAAACACAGCTTTTGGTGTTAATTTTTGTTTTAGTTTTTTAAGAAGAAAGAATTGTTAGAATAAAATTATTATTTGAATAAAACATTTAAATACATCAGGTATAGAATAAAAGCCTTCGTTAGAAATTATTAAAATAAAAACTATTAGAATAGAGTTATTCAAATAAAAATTACTCTAGTGAAATTATTCGCATGAACTGATTGGCTGGAGGCTCAGATCAAATTTTTAAAGGTACTTGGCAAACATTTTCCCAGAAAAACGTAACCACTACGTTTGCTTAGGGTTAGTGTGATTTAACTTGGTTTCTATATCACAAAATGAATTCAATTATGTCGCAAAATGCTATTTTTATATTACTTTTAATAAATGCGAACCCATATTTAAAAAATATTGGAATTAAAGAAAATGCAAATTTAGCTTGTCTGTTGGTTACGTTTTTTTCGGCGAATATTTGGCAAGTGTGACCTAACCGTACCCTTAGTTTTTAACTTAAATAGATACAAAAAGCACATATGACTACTTGCTCGGACAACATGCGCACGGGCAAACAAAAATTCGAAGGACAATTATTCGAATAAAAATTTTCAAATTTTAAATTAAATTATTGAAGTCATAGGTAAAATTATTCGAATGCAAATTATTTGATTGAATTTTGAAAGAAATTATATTATTTAAGCTTTTTCATAACATTTTTCGTATTATATTATTGGAATCAAAATTACTCGAGTTAAAGTTATACGATTAATAATTAAATATTTAATTAAATTTTGAAATAAATTTATTTATTTGAGGTTTCTTGTAAAATGCTTTGTTAACCTTTTTCAATTGTTAATATGAGTAAGTTCGATTAAAATTATTCGAAAAAAGATATTTCGAATAAAAGTTGTTAGAATGAAAATTATGACAATAAAACTATTTAAAATAAATTTTATTCGAATTAAATTTTCTGATTGAATAAAAATTATTATTATGCATTCGTTAATAGTTATTTATTCGAATAAAATTAAAATTTTTAATATTTATGCGTAATTTTTTGAACTGTTTATGAATTTTTCGGATGGAGTTCAAATCGGAGCTTATACATTTCTTCTTAATTTTGAAGGAATTCTTTTGATAAATTCGTGATTTCATTAAGAGATAATTTTTTTGGAACAAATTTGAATTTTTATAAAAATTATTGGATTAAAATTATTCGTACATATTTCAATAAAATTATGCGATTAAAATTATTAGTACGACATTTTTTCGTATAGAAATATATGAATACGAATATTAAAGTTATCTGCTTGAACAAAAATCATTTAAATAAAACTAAGTATTCGAATAAAATTATTCGAATTAATTTCAAACAAATTTATGATTTATAATAAAATGATGGGAAAGAAAATTAAACGAAAGAAAATTATTCAATTAACATTAAACGTAAGAATTTATTGAAAATAAATTATACAAATGAAAGTTATTCGAATAAAATTATTGGTGGTATGAAATTATTTAAATAAAAAAGTTGGAATAGACTTTAAAAACTATTCGTATACTAACATGACGTCTGATGGTATTTGAACTCGAGCCCACCAAAAAAAAAAAACAATGTTATTTAAAAAACTATATTAAATAAATTAATTATCATAGTTAGAAATAAAATATTTATCAAATTTCTCATGCGGGAGTGTTTTTCAAGAACGAAATTTTTTAAAGTTTATATTTTTAAGTTTTCTCAAAAAATTCACCCGATAATGTTTAGACTATTATTCTCTTACAGTAATTTGATTTGTATTTGATGAAACAGTGTTTATTTGCCAACAATATCGTGAAGATTTGAGAGCTCAACAATATAATTAGTGAGGCATCGCTAATAACATGCAAGCTCTGAAAGAAACGATATTTAGCCTGCATAGAAAACTATCAACTGACTCGTCTACTTAATTATTATTATTTCTTTTTGTACGATATAAGCATCTGTTTTAGATTCCTTCATGGAAATTTAAATTCCTATTGTCTGCAAATAATTAAAATCACTTTAACTTAAATTGCTTTAATAGTGTTGCTTAATCTCTGATTTTCCAAAACAATATGTATCTTAATACTCGTAACAAGGACAACTTCAACTACAATGTCTGCAACAAATACATATTCATTTATTTAATTAATATCCAGGCCTTAAAACTTAACAGAAAAAATAATATGTTAATTCGCCATGTCTGCTTGTTTACTTACAGCTAACGCCTTTTAATAAAACTGTTAAGGACATTTCATTTAATTTCCATACAATTACAATACAATAAATACTTGTACATTGGCTAGTGGACCACCATACACTTGTGTTAATTAACATATGATATTAAAATTGTTTTTAATATGGCCTTTACACGTTTGCAGTGCCTTAATAAGCTTGGAGATATTCGTATTTGGTATTTTAAATCCTTTGGGAGCTCTCACAAAAAAATATATAATAATAATAAAAATTAAACAAAAACAGACTTGTGTGGGAAAAGTAAACAAAAACACACACTTACACACATACACACACACACACACACACACACACACACAGAGATAAACACAAATTAAAAATAAAACACCCACTTTGCATTAATGCTGAGTAAGTGTGTCTGCGTGAGTCTTGTCTTATTGACCCATATTGAACCCTAAGTTTTTTAAAATGAAACATACCCTATTTCAACAATATAAACCAAACAATCTTGTTATGGCTATTTAAAATTGTTTTCGTTGTTATAAGCTTGTTGTTGCATGTGCATGTGCATGTGCTGGCATTTGCTAGCTGCAGTTTTATGAAAAACAACAGCAGTGCAAAAAAACATAAAAATGAGCTTATGGGTAATCAATACATGCATTTACATGTAAATTTATTATATCTTGCTTCATTTGTATGCAAAACAAACAGAAAAAAAGATTAAAAACAAAATCATCTCACTCGAACATATGTTCCTTGTGATTATTTTGTAAGAGAATTTTAACATCGTATCAATAAAGTATTTACGTAGGCTTTAAGTTAATTAAAACCAAAAAAAAACAGCAACCACAATAAAAAATATTAAAAAATAGCTTAAAATGTGTTTTTTATTTCAAATAAAGTAACAGTCCTCGATAGTATAGTGGTCAGTATCCCCGCCTGTCACGCGGGAGACCGGGGTTCAATTCCCCGTCGGGGAGAATATTTATTTTTTTTTATTAAAATTTAATTAATTTCACAGTACATTCTTCTGCTCATTGAGCATATTTACAAGGGAACATTTTTTAAGTAGCACAATTTTTGTTCTTTCCAAATCACACGAGACTAATTCGTCTGGCATAAAATGTATACGTTATACACAGCTGTGTGTGTTAGTGTTTTTTTTTATTCATTTGAGGTTTGTTTTTCGTTATACACATTTCGGAACATACTTGGCGGAAATATGACGGGAATAAATGATGTGGAATTGGCAATTATCTTAGGAGGAATTTCAAGTGGTTGTAATTTAGTAGCTAGATCTACTTGGGTCAAGCCACGGAGGGAGTCTCGCGATTCTGGTAGTAATATCCAGTTCCTCCTCAAAGAATATATTTTGTTTTACGATGAAGAAGCGTATACTTCTTTTATGAGAATGTATCAGAGGTGTTTTTCAGAAATATTGAGATTTGTAAAATCAGATACACTCATGAGAAAATGTATTCCGGCTGAAGAAAAATTGGCTGCAACTTTATGATTCTTAGCCACAGGGGGAACTTTTAAAGAAATCGCCAAATATAGTAAACTATCTGGACCGTATTTAGCTCTGCTGTTTTAAAAGCATGTAATGCAATTTACAGAAACATGAAAAGTGAATTTTTACAGGTACATACACATATATTTATGTCGTCTCTCAAAATAAAAAAGGCCGTTCTGTTTTAAACTTTGTTGACGCGACCAACCCCCATCTTTTTTCAGGTTCATGTTAACGCGACGATAGCCAGCTAAGAGCTAAATACGCTCTGTACAGAAGCTGTGTTTTCGTAAGAGGATATGTATTAGTTTTGTGCTGCTAATGCGGGGTTGTAGCTGGTTGAAAAATTATGCCAACCAAAAATTATTCTCTTCACCGAATTAGCACGCAAGCTGCCATTTTATGCCAGCATAATTATGCCCGTGCAAATTGGCTCATTGATCTGAGACTCAATTCTGAGAATCGCACAAGTGCCCAAAACTTGATGATTTTTGTTACGGAATTTGTATCTTCATACAAAGTAAAGTTTATAAAGCAAAAAAAAAAAACAACATATTTATTGATTTGTATTTCACTTATTTAACAAAAAAGATGAAAAAATGTGAGAGAAATTGGCGGTTTTGCGATTTTTAAGTCACTGGATGGATACACTTTTTTGGGTAGGTTTTTTCCGCTTTTTTTTCTCCTATTCAATATCTACAACTTTGCTACAGACACAAGAGAGATATTCCGTACGGTATACCGAGATATAACCGTGTTAAAATATAGAGAAAGTGATAAAAATCCACTTTGAGAAAAAAATTCGTATGGCAGCCAATTTGACAAAACAAATGATGCAGAAGATCTTATATTTGAGCTACTTTCACGTGCAATTCTTAAAATTGAGTCCCAAAGTCATGTGTTGTACTGTGTTAGGATTAAAATGCAATTTAAAAAAACCGGGGAATTTAACTAACCATTTATTTTCTGATTCCATTCTAATTATCTCTTAGTATTTTGTAATAGTGATAATGCCTTCTAAAGTGCTTTTCTAATTAAAGTATAAGTCTCTTTACCTACAACGAAACATCTTTATCTTAAATGGATCCAATAGATGTATTAAGATTTGCTTCTTAAGGCCCCGTCTGAGAACTTCTGCCTAAAGTTATTTTATGAATCAAGAAAACTAGATTGCGCATTGCGCAGGTCCGTTAGTTTGTTGTGTGTGATTGTGTTGTGTTGTGACGTAGACATAGAATAAATGTTGTAAACAAAAGTACATTTGTGTATGGAAAGTAGACCGAAATGTAAAGCTTTGGTAGCCGGAGGAAGCTCTTCTTCAAACACAGCTTCAAGCCCATACTCAAAAGTTTTACTCGACTGTATCTTTTTTCCGTCCATTTAAGATTTTTTCATATCGATGCACCCATTTAGAAGTCATTTAGTTATTTCCAGTTTTTCGGCAAAAATTTCTTACACTTTTTTACTTCAAACACTGAGTTGTATTCTATGTTCACGTAGATGCGCAGTAGAAATTTATTTTGTACAGCTGAATGCGCAATCTTCTTTTCTTGATTCATGGGGTTAGATGTATTAGGTGTTACTTGAATTGGTGGACTGTTTATTTGGACAGCACCTAAATTAGAGAATTAAAACCCAAGGCTTCCATTTCTCGCAGACTTCCATCAGAGAAAAATTTTATAAGGGAATTAGATCGTGAGATTAGGGGAAATAAAAAAAATGCTCAGAAACCCAATATTGTATAAATTTACTTCTTTATGTTGTGCTCACCGTTTCCTTGTCAGAAAACAAGTGAGTGCTTTAATTTAGGTTCATATGCCAAGAAACTTTTTGTGTAGATCTTTTTACATTATTTTACGATTCGAACTTAAAGTCTACACAATTTTAAGTTAATTAATTCACAATAATTATACTGACGTATCTGTCTATTTATCTGAACGATTGTTAGGAATTCGTGTTATGATAGAATGTTAAGATATAATACAGCCAACAAATGGAAACTCTGTTCAAAGGATAAGATTCGGAACCCCCGCAGACTAGTAGACAGCGTAGTAGGTTATTAGTCGGGGGGTCGCAGGTTCGATTCCTGCCTAGCCCCTAGGTGTTTCTGCTGACAAGCCAAAATCGCTTCGCGGTTTGTTTTCTTAAAAAAATCCCTGCTGTTCTGCGTTAGCAACAGTGAAATGCGCATAGGAACTAGCTACGTTAACCCCTCCATAATCAGTTTTTAAATATTTAATTTCTGAAACAATTAGTGCATATAAAGTGCATCTATAAAACTAATTATAGTATTTGGATTGTTGTTTTTGAAAGTTAATCTTTAAAATGGTTTAAATTCATACAATGTTATTCTTGAGATGTTAATATAATTTTTTTCATAGAAAATATAAGGCCTACAAAAATGCAAGCCTTTCATTTTTCCCTTTCTCAAGTAAAGGCATGCATCAAGTATCTTTTTTTGTTCTCTTTTACACACTTTCATAATAATGTTTTTGTCTTCGATTTTGTTCACCAACAAAAACCATTTTGAATTAAAAATGTTTAATATCCACAAAAAGATTATAAATGAAACTACTTAGTTAGAAGTGGAAAGCCAAAAAGGCTAAACAGAATTTTCAAGCCTTTTTGTTTAAATATTTTTGTCTTTTTAGTATTTTTTGTTTAGGATTTGATCTTTGTGTTTTGTGTGACGTGTATAAAACAGGTAATAGAGGAGTTAAAGGGATTTTACGGGTTTTTTTGCCTACAAAAGCGCTTCTTTGTTTTTGTGTAAATGTGCAGAGTATACTTTCAGGCAACTAAGGTGTCAAAACAATTTGCATAATAATAGGACTAACTACCAAATGGTTTTGATAATTTGCAACTGTTTTTTGGCTGTTTGAATTTTTTACTGCCATTTTACACCACTATTATTGTTACTATTATTAAATGTTGCTTGTAGCACATTTTTGTTGTTAGATTTTCCTTTTATATTTTCTCTTTTAGTTTTATTTTATGCTTGAGTTAATAATAATATTTATATCAAGATTTTATGAAAAAAAAGAACAGATTCGTTTGTTGCTTAATGAGGTTTTCTTGTTTGGTATAAAATATAATTAATTTTTTTAATTGTTGTTGAAGGATTACTACAGAAAGTTTTTAGAAAAGGGTTCTTTTTTTGTGGAGAAATACAATGGAAATGAATTTGTTTCGATAGCTTTTGGAATGTCACATCTTTAATGACCTAGAGAATAAATGTTCAAGCACATAAAGTTGAAATTGTAAGTTATTTAAGAACTTTGATGCGAGTAAGTAAGAGCTGACGAAAGCTAACTTGCTCACGAGCTCGAGCTAGACAGCGCTGACTAGCTCACAAATGAAATCCTATTAGTTCAGGGGCATGATTTAACTGACTCGCAAGCTCGCGAGACATCTAAAGAAAAAAATTTAAAATGTGAATTGAAAAATTTTCATGGAGCACATGCTGGTGTCGCTAGTCGTATCAATAAACCTCGTCAAGCGTACGCTTCTCTCGGAAGAGTATGACAGCCGTCACAAATATCTACGAAGCATCAAATAAGAATTTTCGACACAAGCGTTAAGTCGGTGCTGCTCTATTATAGTGAGGAATGAAAAGTTCTTTTTTTTGATCTGGAAATCGTTTGAAAAAGCCTATAATGAAAATAATGAAATCTCTGTTAGAGAGTTAAACAGTTTGTTATAAAAAAAGGTATGCATTATTATGTTAACTAAAAATTATAAAATTCTAAGTTCTAAGGCATTGTAGAGTTCTTTTGAGGGTAAAACATAAATTTTAAAACAAAATTTAGAAGACATTTTTCAAAGGAATGCATTTTTCAAAAAAATGTTTTTTGAACTTTTTGTTTAGCAGAACCAAACGATTTCTTCAAAAGTTTTAGGATTATCCCCTTTCATTCGGCACTAATATTTTTATAAAATATTATATATTATTATTAAAAATATGTTATAAATTGTGTCTCATTGAAAAATTTTAAGTCCTCTAAAGAGGACAAACGTTGGGATAATGAAAAATTTAGTACACTGAAGAGTAATTATTCAAGTCGAAAAAATTCTGTTAAATTAATTCTTAAATTGAAGGTCTTAGTGCTCATTGATTGATTTTATGAATGTGCTCATTCTATTGCTGATAATTTATTTTTTCGTTCATATTAAGCAAGCGGTCATTCCACAAATTTGTGCTCAAATGAGAAGAAATAAGAATGGAAAGCACAACACAGAAAAATTAGTATATTTTTTTAATTGACGCCTTCAATTAAATATTTTTTATTTAAGTTATTTGATTAAGGTTTTATTTATTTATTAAATTGCATAGCAAGAAATAAGCAATAAAACAACAAGACAAAGATTGACAATTTTTCTTTCATTTCTGGGAATGTGTGTTTTCTAAATTCACCAAATTAAATCAAGCATATAAACATAACTAGCACTAAAATGTGTTTACTGGTTTACAAGTTTACACAAGATTTTAGTAACTTTAACTTTAAGTGATATTGCTAAAATTAAAATATATTCATTTAGTATTACTTTTACTGTTTTTCTCTCTTAAAGTGAAAGAAGCATACAAAAAAAGTTGTGTGGTGTAAATATGGAATTAATTGATAACACAAATTTTTTAATTGAAATTTTATTTAATTTTTTTCCTGTGTATGACATACAACTAAGACTTTTAATTTAAGAAGAAAACAACAACTTTTCTAAAATTAAGTGGTTGTCAATAGCTGACTTCCTTTGTTAAGAATAGGATTTTATTTAAGTTCTTTCCTTGTTAAATAATTTTACATTCACTTCAGTTTCTCTGTCTGTGTGGCTGCATGTATTTTCCAACTACAACAATATTTTCTGAAAACAACCTTTATTATCTCTAAAAAGGCATTTTTATTTGCAGAAATTTGTTGTTGTGTTGTGACTCTTATCGCAATTATTATTCCATAGATAACCTTTCCGTTTTCAAAAGGAAAAAGTTTTTATTATAATTGATTATTATCTACTTTTCTTCTGTTTTCCTTTTACAATAAGGACCTTCTGTGCGAGACCCACAAACAATACAGAAAAAGAAAAAAAAAACTACAAAAGGTTTCGGTTTTATTAAAACAGCAAAAATAAGTGTTAAATAAAAAGGAAATATTTTAAACACTGGCCTTTTTCTTTAACTTTATATTGTTTACATATTTCTGGCCCTTTTCAAAATGTTTGTTAAAAATTGATTTTAAGCTGATTATGTCGACAAAGGTAAAGAAGAAATGCCAAACAAGCATAAAAATGCAAAAATTTAATATTCTTATTTATACCTGAATTATTTAGAAATATTAAACAAATTTTAAGAATTTCATTTTAAATCTTAAATTGATAGATATTAATTTAAAGAAAATAAATACAAAAAGTCACTGCCCCGAGTGAGGCTCGAACTCACGACCTTAAGATTATGAGACTTACGCGCTGCCTACTGCGCCATCGAGGCTGTACAAATGTGTCAAAATTTTTTGGTTCCTTATACCGCTGGTTATTTGCATTCTTTTGTACTTTGTCTTATAGTTTTTTTAACATAATTGATTTAAGCCTGTAAAAATCTTCCAAATAATTAGATTTCCTTTTAAATAAAATTAGTTTTCTTTGAACAAGCTTAAAACGACATAGAAATAAGAAATTGAACAGAATGTGTAACATTTAAAATCCTTTAAAGTGTAGTTCAAATGTAATCAGTGTTCAACAAATGAGTTGCACTTCAACTTAAAAGAGGATATCCGTAAATTAGTTACTACCGCCACATGTAAATATTTCAAATAAACCTCACAAAATATCACCATTAAAGTGTATTTTAAAGCAAAACGATAAATATGTTTAAAATTGTCTTCAAAATGCTTCAGAATATTATAAATTTTAGTTTACAATTCTTAGAAGTTTTTACTGTAATTTTGGCGTTCAATTTACTATTTTTATCTGAGAATTTTTCACATGCATTCAAACATGTTTTTTCTGTTGTTTCTGTTTGCATATAAAAAATCTTTCTAATGAGTTTCACAAAATAAAGTAAAAATACTCGTATAGTCTGGTCGATTCGACTTTGCTTTTGTTCAGACTCTAGAGAATTTAATTTACAAAAAAGTACATTTGACAATAAATTACAACAGAAAAGCTAGATTATTTTATGTGATTTTAATTTCGATTGATATCAGTTAAAGGACTTTTAATACTGGTGTGAAAAGTTCGAAACATTTATTGGATATTCGAGGGAACTTTAAACCTCCGCGGTAGAGAATAACAAAGTCTTTTTCGGATGGCGCAGGAACATCCATGTCGACATTGAGAATTTAATAAATACAAGAGCCACAAATTTCCTTCAAATCGTAAAAACATAATTATTTAATTTGGATAAAAGTTTCACAGATGTATGAAGGCGTCCGAAAGCCTTAAAAAGAATTCGTTTAAACGATTTTAAAATTCAGTTTTGCGTACAAAAGTAAACACTTGAGAGCCTCAAAATGCGATTTTTCCTTAATCAGTTTAAAATTAATTGTTCTTGTTGAAAACTTTTTACATTTAATTGCGCATAGCTTTTGTATTTTTAAATTTTTTTCTATACATTTTTTTGTGTAAAAAAATAAAAATTAAAAAAAATATATATCTGCAAGCTTTGAAATTTCAGATCCAACATTGACTCTGAAATTAAGTCTAATGGATATGCATCAGTTATGAAACTTTATAATCAAGAATTTAGTAACGATGATGTCATTTGAGATATGTTTGCTGATTTTATCGCCAGTACTTATTCTGATGCTTATACCTGCGCGTTCGCATCAAATCAACTAATACCTTTCCCTACACTCAATTGCAATGATATTTTGTTTAATTTGAAAAAACTTAAGATGTCCTTTAATGATGGTCCTGATGGAGTACCAAGTTGTATTTTAAAGTGATGTGCAGAATCATTCGCCAAACCATTAACTTTATTGTTTAACGCTTTAACAAAATATGGTTATTTTTGCCGCATTTTTGAAAGATTCGTACATTATATTTCTATCCAAATCTGGCAACAAGTCCGATATTACAACTTATGGAGGTATTGCTATTGCTGTGTCGTCAATGTCAACTTACCATCACGGTTTTAGAAAAGGTTGCTCAGTGAAAACTAATGTACTTCATTTAACATCTTTAGTAAATCACGCATTTACAATAAAGATACGGGCTTGCTTTTGATAAAGTTAACCATCAACTTCTCGCTAAATTGGATCTATTAGGGGTAACTCGTAGCAGTTTAAACTGGTTAAGATCATATTTAATGGGCGGAAAGTAAAACATTCGATTTAACATAGTTCTTCTAAGTACATATATGTCTGGTGTTCCCCAAGGCAGTCCACTTGGACCGATTCCGTTTTCGCAGCTTATAAACGATCTTCCTAACGTTATCAACTTCGCCAATATACTGATGTATTCGTTTAATCATTTTATTGATCACGTCTATCTTCAGAGTGACCTTAACAACTTTTTTGTATGCTGCAAACACAACAAAACATGATAGAGCTGAATTTAAAAATATGTAAATTTATGTGTGTTTTCAAGAACTAATCTTATGGTAGTTAACCACTCCTTGGGGGGTCATCAGTTGGATTTAGTTGATTAATTTTTTGACCTTGGAATTTTACTGGATCCTAAGTTAAATTTTGTTTCTCATATTACTTTGACTGTAAATAAAGCTAGAGGTGTACTTTCCTTTATAAAGCGTTGGGCTGATGAATTTCTGACTCTTATTAACGTTAATAAATCTACGTATTCTCAAAAGTTGTAATGCTAAATGTTTCTTTTATGATAAACCTTATCAATGGTAATATTTTCTCTGAATTTCTTTTAAATTTTATTAAATTTAATATTCCTTGTCGTAGTTCTCGTCAGGAGAATCCTCTTGTTATTAAGTTTTGTAGATCTAATTATGCTATGGCTGGTCCTTTCACATGATTATGCCGTCTGAACTTATTGATTTTTCTTTAAATACTAATATTATAAATCATAAGATCATTGTTTTTTTAATTCATAACTTATAAAATTTTATTATAATTCAAGTAATTTAATATAATTTTATGTATCTTGTTATTAGTCTGTAAGGATAATATCTATCAATTGCTATCTCATTTAATGTTATTAATTAAAAAATTTTATAGAAAATCACCACATACGCCACCTAATGATTCTATTAATGCCGATAAATGCGTTTACAAATTGTTACAACTAACTATACCCTGGGGGCAAATTACGGCATTCGATATCTATCGAAGTTTCCATACAAATTCGAAAAAATTTTTATGGGATTTCGTTCGATATCGAATGCCGTAATTTGCCCCCTGCTTTCACTCCATTTGAAAGTTAAAACTTTTGATTAAAACCTAAAATGTCCTCTGTCCAGAAAAAAACGAACCCAATAAAAATGTTAATTCCATCCAAAATTATTTCTTTCTCGTGAAATATCACACAGTGCGGCGTAAAATATGTTACGCAGACTTTCAAAGTTTTTGCTTTTAATCTCAATAGTCAGCAAGGCAAATAGCTTTACTGTCTATTTTTAGAAAATTAAAACAAAATTGTGATTGAGAATTCATATTCAAAACAACAATAGACTACAAAAATTGTTTTTGGTTTCAATAAAAGTTCTCACTCACAATATTGTTTTAATTTTCTAAAAAGTTAAAGTATGAAAAAAATTTCAAAAAATTTTATGTGCTGTTCATAGAATCCAAGCAATCGACTTGAGTAGAAAATATGTATGGAAACTACTTGAATAATTGAGTGGTTTTCATACATATTGTTGACTCAATTCGATTGCTTGGATTCTATGAACAGCACATAAGTTTAATGCCAATTGAGAACTAATATGCATTCATTTGGTTTTGCAGCCTTTTTTTAAGGAAATAATTTTTAAAATACGTGATATAGATTCTTAAAAATTTTCTGGGAACAGTTACCTTTATGGGATACCCGGTATAAAGCTGGGTGTGTTACAAATAAAATAACTCATATCGATGCCACACTTTTGATTTTAATCACAATTAAGTGATTGATCTTAATCGAAAAATTTATAAAATCTTATAAAAACGCTCGAATTCATTGAAACTTTTCTTTTATAAAAAAAAGTTTCATCTATATAAATATGTAAGAGCACGTTGCAAGAGAAAAATAGTTTGGAAGGTTTAATATCGCTATAATTTAAAGAAAAACGCTTCCGAAGAAAAAACGAAACTGCTGATATCAGAAAATATTGCTAAAAGAAGTTGAAAGCACTGACACGAAAAAAAAATTTTGCTAAAAAGATAATGCTGATTCGTTAAAACTAACTCTTCAATTATTTATTTTTGTATGGCTAAATTATCTTCTAGGATATTAATATCCTCCTACGTTTCAATTCTTTTGCATTGATTCTTGCCTTTTCACTGGCTTGGAAATGTAATGATTGACCCAACTCCACTCAGTCTTCACCAACAATATTTCAGTATACTTTACAGGGTTGACACACTATATTCGTATATTTGCATTAAATACTCTCGCTGCATATCAACAGTCTATGTGTGCATGTGTGTGTGAGTTTTTCTTCTGTTTTGCTGGCACTTGTAGTGAGTACATTTTATATGTAAAACGTGTATATGCTCCTGTGTGTGCTTTAGTGTGTGTATATAAGCTTACACAGATTGAATTTTAATTGAACTTTCCGGATAATCTCAGCTCATGCTTGATGCACACACGGCTACAATATTCCGGTTTCTTTTTTTTTTTTTGCAGTTTCAATACAAATATATATACAGATATATATATATATTTTATATTTTAATTTTGAAATGACACCAAGGGCAGCAGAGCAAATTGCATAAACCACTCACTCACATTTTTACTTTTTTTTATTAAACATATACACACTAACAATCTGAATTCATTTTTAAATATATAGAATGAGTATGTGTGTGTGTGTTTTTATGCAAGCATTATATATCTGTATGGAAAGGACTTTGTTTGCCTGAGTGTGAGTATTTAAAAAAGCTAGAGTAAAGTGATATAGACCTCATCAGTTTCAACTAAGAAGAAAATACTGCAAACATGAAGTATAAGAGAAGTGCATGAACGTCAATTTCTTTTTTTTTGCTGTTGTTGTATTTGTATCAGCATTTAAATCATATGACTTTTCCGTTTTCATCTACTTGTTACAATATCCTGGCAACCGTTGTCTGCTGTTGCTTACTTCTGTTTTCCTTCTGCTTTTGTTGCTGAGAAGCTACTCTATGATTTTATAAAGAGTCATTATATAACTATACTTAGTGAAGGTAAGAGATTTCTGTTTTAAAATTGTTTAACGTGACCACTCCAAGCAAAAAAAAAAACAGAAAACACAGATTCGCCCGAAGTAGGCTTGTAAGCTAAAGTTGTTGGTAGCTGTTGTACCTAGGGTTCCCAACATTTTAGTTATCAAATATAGTATTTTATAGAAATTTCTTAAAAACATAAAGTATACTTCTAATAAATATACGACCGTTTTCATAAAAAATAATTTAGTTTTGAAATGTACATATTTAAAATAAAATTTGTACGAAAAATACGAGTATGTCTTAAAATATGAACATTTCAAATACAATTATTTTTTATGGATCAAAAGCTTTAAACAAAAGAAATTTATTCACCGGGAATTGCTAAAATTTTAGTATTTTTAATTTTTATTCGCACGTTTTCCCAAAATTAATATTTTACATATTTAGTAAAACATTAATAATATTGTTAAAAATAAATTGGTAATTGATTATTGAGGGGTATAGCTTGTTCCTATGCGCATTTCACTGTTGCTAATGCAGATCATCAGGGAACTTTACCCAAATATTTCTTAGAACAACTGGAGATATTATATTAAACTTTCATTAAAACAAATGAAAAGTTTAAACACTATCAAAGTTGAAACAATGAATTTTGCCTTTTTGGGCGCATCAAAAGAGTGCATTTTAAAGACGTGCACATTTTTTACTTGCAGAAACCTGTTTTTTGCTGGAAAGTTAATACAGTCGAACTTCTCTATAGTGAGCTTCTATACAATGAAGCTCTCCCTACTATGAATTCATTTAAAAAACACAGCCTTTTCATTTCGGTGTTAGTGTATATTCTTATAGTGAATTTCCTTCCATACAGTGAATTTTTCTTTAAAATGAAGCAATTTTTTAGATGTATTAGAGTTAATTGCGCGATTGTCTCTATATAATGAATTATTTCAAAAAAGCTTCCGTTATGGATACTAACAACGCTATGTGACGAGAATAAATTTATATAAATAGGGGATTCCCAAAAGATAAAAATCATAACAACGAAAAGAAACAAAGTCCCATCACTAACAATATAGATAGAAGTTGTTCGTGTTCAGGGAACAAAAATGTCTAAGGAAAGAAGCATTACTTTTGAAAAAAAAATTATTATTATTCAATAAAGTTGAAGATGGGGAAAAGAATATATAGGCAGCTAGCTAAGCAGTTTCGAATTCTTCACAGCACATTAACAAATATTTAAAAAAACAAGGCATTAAGTGCAAAAACTATAATTTCGGTATAATGAAGTTTCTATATAATGAAGCGATTTTCTGGTCCCATGTAGATTCATTATAGGGAAGTTCGACTGTAGTATAACAAAATGCAAATTTGTTTGTGGTTTCGGCAAATGGAATCGTTTACAATATAGCATATAAGCGAATGTTAGGGCCTATCAAAATTAGTAAGAATCGAATATTTCCCCTTTAATATTTTTATTGCTTTGAAGCTTTGTCAGAAAAGAAACATAGATATTTATTATAATAAAACTATTAAGAGAACTAACATATTAAAAGCAGAACTTAAAATCAAAACAGAATAATTAAATTGTTTCCTTTAACCCATTAAGGCCATACGTTGCGTTTTCGCAACGTTCACTTAATCCTCCCCTCGGGCATTTTGCGATTACTTGAAATTGAAATAAAATTTAACTTAATCAGAGTTGTCCAATGTAGTCGGATTTGGATTTGGAAAGACGACAAAAAATAATTTTGTGTGATGAATTTAAGAAACTGTATATGGCTTAACGTCATATCTTAAAGGACGAGGCACATAGAATCCGTCGTAAGCTATACATTGCTTTTTTCAACTGACAAGGAAGTTAAAATACAGGTTCTCTTATGAGCTTTATCACATTCCGTACGTCTCTATCAACGCAGAGTACTAAAGTTGGGCAACTTTTAACGTACTTTGAGTACTTTGACAATTATATTTTTTTGCTTTGTTTTTATTAAGCTTTTTGTGTTGTGTGGTGACAAAATTAAATTGAATGAAAATTAAAATAAAAAAACAGGATATCCTTGAGTTCCAATAGAAATGTGTACTTTAATCAAATGAAGCTAATTTAATGTCCGTCAATAAAGTACTCATTGTGTCAACCTTCTCCGCAGATACTTTAATGTCACTTGAAAAAAGCAACGTGTAACGTACGACGGATTCTATGTGCGCCGGCCTTTAATACAATAAATCTAGCAGTGGGATCGATTTGTTTGTCAACGCAATGGACAATTACCGTATTCAAATCAGGGGAAAAGTTATACAGGCCAATAGCTTTAGTAAACTAATAGAAATTACATTGTCTATTGATAAAACGAGGAAAACAAGCTCCAATACCTCAACTAGAATTCAAAATGTTTATTATTGAATCTGCTTTGCGGACTGAAAATTGTGAGAGTGATTCGAACTAATCGAGTGGATCATAAAATTATTAGCCAAGAAAAACGTTTGAGATGTTGACAATGTAGCAGCCAAACAATTTACAAATATGAGAAATGTGACGAAATGCTTTGCAGCATATCATAATTGAATTAAATATAAAATGTATATGCATAAAATATATTAGTTTAAAATTTTGACAACTGCGTTTAATTTTAATATTGTTACTATGCCAACAAATTTATATATTTTTAGTAAAATTTTGCACTAATTGTTAATATATGTATATATTTTTTACATTTAAACAAGTTTTATGCTTTTTCTGTAAATCTTTTAAAATGTGTAGCGTTACATCGCTAGTATAAAGTCCTTATACAAACATTAACTTTGGCTTGAACTGAAGATGTTGTATTTGTCCAAACTAGTTTGGACAATAACTAACATGAATTGTAAATCTAGTATTGAATTTGAATTATAAATCTAATATTGAATTTAATTCTATCTACTTTGAATTATATATACTTACCTCAAAGTATACCTACCTTGAGTTCACTATATTTATCCATATGTTGTAAAGCTGCTCTCACCGTAATGCAGATGTCAACCGGTCCAACCGTTTGACTTCGGGTTTGTTACTGAGATTTTTTTATTGAGGGAAAGCCAAAGCTATTTAAGATATTCATTTGCGTGAGAACAACTACTTACCTTTTAACCCGCCATCAGTAAAATCCTATAACTAATTTAATTATTGGAAAAAACCCTAAATTGAATATTGTAAATTTATCCTAGAACTTAAATCTAAATTATTTAATAATATTTACATTATTATATTAACTCAGATTGTATATATTGTATATATATTTACAAAATAAGGAAAAATTAAAGAACACCCTATTACTTGGAATTTTAAATACTTGTCTCAAAATTGTTCAGTATTAAATCATATGTCTTATTTATATTATCCTCTGAAAAACATTTTAGTCTATAATACGGTGAGAGTTGCATATACTTAAGCGGATGTTTTAAAGCACCTGACATTCTAACAGAAGACGACGTGTTGTTAATCTTGCGTTGCTTGCTAGAAGTGCAAACAGGTTGTGGATCTTTTGACATCAAGTGTTGGTGTATGATCATGGTGTGTATTAGGCTATAATTTCAGCGATAGTGATGGTAGCCGGAAAAGAAGGAAACTGCTTGAAATCAGAAACTTTCGTTTAATAAAAACGTAGTCTTAAGCCAATGAACAACTTGTGTTCATTTGCTGAACAGTAGTTCAACTGTGGGACATATGCTGCTAAGTTGTGTCAAATGTGAATAGAGCAAACAACAAATTCTAGAAGACGGAATCTGCGGAAGATGCTAGGCATATTCTCCGCCCAATCACAATCCATTTGAATTATAATATAAAATAATTTGTTAAATTTGAATTCAACAAGACGCTGCCATACATTCCGTGAAACAACTCAACATGCCGCTTTAGACATTTCCTGATCATAAACGTTCATGTTTTATATCATCAGAATCCGCTACTTTGTCGATGTGATGTAACACATTTCAGGCTTTAGCTTGTTGAGCGACCTTCTATTTGTGTTTATTGACCTTAACTCCCTTCAAAGCTTTTAGTATAACCTGACTATTGATATAAAGCTCAACTCTTCGCCTCCTACCAAAGGCTCGGCCAGCAGTTCCTCAGTTTTATTAAGTCTGAAATACACTATTATCTAGTTATTATCAGCCTTATGGTTGGTCCCATTTATATATCGTATTAAATTAGTGGTCCGTATATATTTTAAACAATTTTCGAAACGTTTAAATTTTGCCACAAGTAACATTTAAACTCACATATACACATACCCAAATGCATGCATGTATGTCAAACTTATCCTCCTTAGTATTTTTTATTTAAATCCTCAATCTTTTATTTCTTCTTTCTTATGCCCCCTGTGTCCCTTTTATAGCGTTTTTGTTCACATTTATTTATTTTCTTCTCTATATTTGATTTAATTTTATATTGCTGCTGTAAAAGGTAAAAGACATCCTACTGAGTACGTGAGATCGTACGTGTGTGTGCGCGCGTGCATGTTTGTGATGGAAAGCTGCAGCAACTGTCGGATTTACTTTTTAAAATGTAATTTGCATATGTCGCATATGCAAGTTAAGCTTTCCAATGATGGTCATACAAATATAACCTGTTTTTTTACACATTGTCATTGCTCCTTCTCATACTCTTGTCTCTGGTGTGGCAGTGGATATATATGCATATGTGTGTATTGTTAAACCGGAAGCGGATACGTAAAACAGCTTGTTATGTACACGTTTATGCACATATGTACTATACAAATTAATATAAACATGTCTGTATATATGTATATACATATTTGAATTTATATATTAATGAATACTGACATTTTGTGTATAATTTTTATAGTTTTATTCACACACACAAACACATACATACATGCAGTCGTATAAAACGTTCGACCAGGTGTTTATTGAGTTTTATCTTTATCTCTTTTACCTGAGTGTATGTGTTCGCCATGATTTTTAATAGAAAACCATAAAAAGTTATATATTGTTTATATAAAAGTGATTTGCAAAATCACTCACGATTTTTAAGACAAAAAATAAAGGACTAAAAACTGGTGTGATTTTTTTTAATGTTATAATAAAGGAAAAACATGTTTAATATTTTAATTAATTGAAATATATATTGATTTAACTTTAAAGACATAACGTTATAATAAACCGAGCTTGCAAGACGCATTAGGGATATTCTGGAATCAATTTTTTAAATTAGTATTAATTTTATAAAATGTAGTTAATAGAATTGTAGTTTTTTTTTAACTTTGACCAGCACTCAGGAGATGACCCCTACAAATCCAATGCATTGTGCCGGAACTAGGAAAATTGGTTATGGGAAGGAGGATAAAGGGAGTAGTGTTTGTGGACGTTCGATTTGAATTTTCCCACACTGAAAGTAACAGGAAAGACCTCTGCAGGAAGTTTATTCCACATGCGAACTGTTCGGCTAAAGAACGAATTTTCTTTGTAATGCGTAGTGCGATCCACTGGCATATCAACCACAAATGGATGCGCTCTTAACGAAGAACGTGTTGTTCGTACAAATGAGCGGGTTTCGGGAACAAGTTCCCTGATCCCCATACATGAGAGTTGTATTCCATTTTTGGTCGGATATAGGTGGTGTAAATATTAAGGAGCTCAGATGGAGTGAAGTATCTCTTACACCGTCTTAGAAAGCCGAGGCACTTGAATGCTTCTTTTGAAACCTGAAAAATATGATCACTCCATCGAACATCACATTTAATTTTCATGCCAAGAACATCAAGAGTCTCTGATTCCTCAATATCTACACCACCGATTATTAGAGATGAAGCAGCATGACTGTTCGTACATTTGTGTGTAAGCATACAACAATGGGTCTTGCGAGCATTAAATTCGACCCTATTCGCACGTCCCCATTCATAGATTGCTAAAAGATCATTATTTATCGAATCATTCATATTTTGCCTCATTGCCGCGATCTCCGGCAGGCTTGGTCTGTTATTGAATGAATATCAATGGCACATGCTGCTGTCATCTGCAAAAGAGTAGATAGGATTGAAAGTTTGAAGTAGAAGGTCGTTTAAGAAAATAAGAAAAAGTGTTGAAGAAAGAACGGAGCCTTGCGGTACCCCTGAATTAATCTTAAACTCGTTTGATGAGCTCCCTTCTATGACAACGGACAGTGGTTGAGTGCTTTCCGGTAAGTGGGAGTTACTTGCAAATAATTCAGCCAGAAGGTTAGCTTTATCAACCGGGTTAGTGAATACTTGACCAACCTTTAAAAGAGCTGAATTGAGGAACTAGCATTATCCTCTTACTACACCGAGGGGCATTAAGAACTTTAGCACGAAGGTACTGCTCGTACAAAGCTTTTTCGCGCCTTAATACTTTGGCACATGAAGATCTCGCCCTTTTGCGTAGCGAATCAGTATCGGCATTTTTGTTATTACGCCATATACTGAATGCTTCCTCTCTGGATTTGACTGCATTTTTGCACGTCAGATTAAACCAAGATTTCGCTCTAGGTTTAATGGATATTTGCTTAGATGGAATGAAAGCTTTCATTCCTTGCAAAATTACGCCTTTAAAAATTTCCGCCCTGGCATTGACATTATTGTCTAAGAAACAAAGCTTCCAATTAAAATGCCTAACGAATGCGTTGAGCTCAGCCCAACTAGCCTTTTCGTATACGTATTTTGTACGTTTCGTAGCTGTTTGAGAAACGGGGTTATTTTCGATCTCTCGGGAATTCATTATTAAAAACATCTAGACAATTAACTAAATAAATATACTACTTCTACAAAATTGGACTTTATTTCTAATTTTTGCAAATACTTACGATGGTTTTTTATATATTTACGAAAAACGGCTTTTCGTAAATCCACAGAAGTAGTAAAAAATAGATTCTTTACTTTGAATAAAAATAACTCACGATAACAAATGTTCCTGTTTTACTCAAAATCGGATGATGGAATCACTGATGGGAAAGATGGAAAAGTCCATAATGTTACCCGAGCCAATGGAGCACATGAATCGTCTATAAGTTGTTCGAAATGAAACGAAAATATAGATGTTAGACTTTGTATGGACACAAAATATTTTATTGAATATATGATGGACAATTATGATGGTAGATTAGCAAGTGAGTTAAAAAGTAAATTCATTTAAAAGGAAGTAGTATTTAAGGAATTTGCGCTAACATGACGTTTCGGTTAAGGCATTAATAAGAAGTGAGATAGATAGCTATGCAAATACCTAACTATCTCATAAATCGTATAGCAAATAGCTTTTATATTTATTCTTGCCTCACTGGGCTTACTTTCGCGGAATCTAACAGAAGTGTTTGTTAGGGCATTCTGGCCTCAACAGTTCCCAACGTCTTAAATATGACTTTGGATGCAATG